>JAXQJQ010000047.1:0-187459 GCA_037042055.1 Penicillium sp. S103-07
AAGTAGCCGATATCGTATCGTCTGTCGATATCGTATCGTCAATATCGGTATATCGGCAATATCGTCAACAGCTCTACGCTATGGTCGAGAACACAAGATAGAAGGTTCATGCCATTTGCATTTGGAAGACTAACCAGACATATTCGTAAGGGCCACTATGGTCCACCTCCTGGTCTCTCTCGTGGTGAACTGTCCAACTTGAGGCAAACGCCGGACACTGGTTAAAATGGACGATCATTGCCCCGGAAATCGTTTGCTACAAAACAGATGCCACCCAAGCTGAACGAACCCCAGCTCGGAGTGATTTTGACAAAACGTATCGAGGTAATGTAACGCTTCCCTCGATGCTCGTCCAATTCTAGCAGCTATCCAAGGCTTGGCGATGAAGGCTGTAATTTAGGCTGTCATTCCTCCGGCTGAAATGATGAGAAGGAAAGCCGCTCAACGACAGGATCGACATAGAAAACCATGCACGGGTTATTACTGGAAAAGGAAATCCGTGCCTTGGCACCATTATGCACTGCCGGCATTTGGGCCCGGTGGCATTGCCGTTATTAAATCGGGATGTAAATTGATTTGATCCGCCGCGCCCGGCTAGGACTCCTGTCTCAGTATGATACAAAGCTACACCCAATGACAATTCATTTCCCAATAAATGCGGGGTTCCCGCCGGCCCCGTAGTAATATTCTTGAAGATCCGCCTTGGCGCAGGGATTGATCGTGTTGCGCCTCACTACATCTGGGAAGGTCTGTTTCCATTCTATAATGGTGCCTCCCCACTTGTCAATCTAAAAATCATCATAAATTACAAGCCTTGAACAGCTTGACCTTCAATAGTAGAATAAAGTACCTGTTATTTTTGCCATCGATTGCCGAAAGTAGAAAGTTTTCACCGGCTAAAGGTTGCAAATACTTCAATAAGACTAGACTGCTGCACTATATCCTCATTCTTCCCAGGATCTTTCCCCGAAACAAACAAAATCTCACGGTCGACCCTTGTCAAACCAAATCTCCATCAGACGCGTACACGGCCTTTACAGGTCCGCGAGGATGGCTTTGTAAGCGTCTTTCGGCTGGAAGTTACCATCGAATAGCAACGGGTTCTCGTTAGAGCGCCAGGAGTTCTAAGACATAATTAGTTGCAAGGATCATCTGCAGAGCCCGGAAAACAGACCTTGTCGGAAACGCCCCAAACAGTGATGCCAACGCATTTCGCTTCTTCCAAGCAAGCGTTCACGACCTGTACCAGTTAGAATGGTCTCGTCCGGGTGGAGTCCTATTCTTCACGTACATTCACGTAATCAGTAGAACTGGCGCCAGAAATGTCCAACTCGGTAATAGCGACTTCAGAGACACCAGAAGCGGCAAGCGTCTTCAATGCAGTATGTGGAGGTTAGCGCCAAGTTCTCCTAAATAATAGGAACGGGAGACTTATTCTTTGACACCCTGAGATCCACCAGCGCTAAGAAAGTTAGTACATTCAAATCAACTTGGTCGGTGGTGGGAATTACCCAAGATGAGTTTGGGAGCCTGCTAGAGGTCAGTAATAGAAATTTTATGTAACATTAGCGTAGCGACTGACCGATCCCATCAATCGGAATACCCTGAGAGATCCACTTCTTAACATTATTAGCCATACCGATGGTCTTCGAGTAACTCGCGGAATCGAGGCTATAGAGTATCAGCAAGTTCCAAGTCTCTCGTATCAATAGACACTTACTTGTAGTCGTTGATATAGAGTTTCGCGTTGGGATCAGCCGCCCGAGCGGTTTCAAAGGCAATGCGGACGAAGTCTTCTCCAAGGACGTTGGAGAACACGCTGGATCGCAATGTGCCATCTTCGTTCAAGATCTCGTTTACCACGTCCTATAGCGGTCAGTTATCGTTGCACGCTACCGGACATAAAGGAAAGGTCAAAATAGATGTAAAGGAAACACATACCCAGGCGTATACTTTGCCTTTGTAGCGACTCATGACGGTCGTTATATGGTTCTTCATGACCGAAGTCAAAGTGTTGCGGTCGGTGATTCCCTGAACCCATCCTGGAAGTTGAGAATGCCACACTGGGTAGGTTAGTGCGCCGTTCAGACTCGGCAACTTTCTGCGACTTACCCAAGGTATGACCACGAATCAACTTGTTGTTCGATGTCGCATAGTTTGCCTACTCCTTTTAGCACAATTGGCCTTGATATAACAAAACTGCAAGAAACTAACCAGATAATCTGCCCCATTGAAGGTGAAACTGCCACGGGACGCTAAAAGATTGTGAGGATGGATGGCAAAACACACCACTTAGGGGTCTCAATGGCACTCACGCTCAGTCGCATCCCACTTCATGCTGTTCTCCGGAGTCAGCTGCCCAAAATCAGCCCGGACAATTGCCGAGTTGGTAGAGTCGGACAGGGTGCCCTGGTCACCACAAGTGCCAAAGTACTTCTTGCCCTTGGACTTGAAGGCGTCGTTGATGCTGGCGGGCGCCTGGCGCTCGCTGATCACAGAGCCAGAACACAGTACCGCGGACAGGAAGATCCCTGCGACAGACGTAACACGAACCATGGTGAAATTCAAAATCTGAGATGTCCGTACGTTGATGTTGGGATTGAGTTGATGAGTTGATTTTTTCTAAGGTTCGTCACAACCAAGCAGTGCCATTTTATATGGGCACGACATCGGTACTGGAGACCTTCATCAAGATACTAATAGATTTAGGCTAATCTATTTGCATGGCAAGTCCCGAGCCGAGAGAAGTCCAAGACAATGCCAAACAGGGGCGGGTCACATTGCATTTTGAATCCCGCAGGTCTGTTTCCGCCGATTCCCAGTCCGGAAGATCTTGGCTTAGCATTGAATACCATTTAGAGTGTAATGTCCGGGCTGCGACAAAACTCAGGCTGAATCTAGACTTGTCAATTGGAACAAAATGGTATATCTGCAGAAGATTAAGGGCATTCCATGAGGAACGGAGGCAATCGATTGATTGCCACGGCATAAAAGGCGTTCCATCCTTTGGAGAGGCCCATATGAGCGTCAAAGACCGCAAGGATCCTCTATATTATCCATTGTCATTCCCTCGACATGCCTCTTCTACCTCAAGCTCGGTGTATTTTGGAGGATGCCGGCTTAGTTGGAAAAGGGCTGTCCAACTAATTTACTCAAAGGGAACCTTCCCTCTTTGCGCTCGATCTCATTTGTGGTTTATTGATATTTCCATATTTCCATATGGGGCACTTTCCGAGCCACTTTCATGCTACCTCTTCATGGGTCTGGTCGAGCCAACGAAAGAACGGCACTAGAAGCATTTACCTGAATTATCTAAAATCCGAAATGTTTTTTTTTCCGGTTTTACTGTCATCTATCTGCCCGTTCTGCCTTAACACAACTCGGAAGAATGATGTAAGTGAGCATTACTAGAGCGCCTACCTGTTCTTGACCACCGTTGGATTTTACGGGCGGAAGAAGAGTCGTTATGTACCTTCGCGTCCCACCTTTTCTGGGAGCGTGGGTACCCTGACAACGTCGTGAGCGGCTGGCTATTAAGGCAGCAGTTTAAAGATATATTCATAGATGTTTATCTAGCTAATAGAGAAAAGGATTTATCCAAAATGGCCCGCGACACGATCCCGCGTGTCAGGATCGGGTGGCGGAGCATTTGACCGTGCCAAATATTCAGACAGGGCTAGTTGTATCCACATTTAAGAACTGGGCTGAGCTAGATCAACTCAAGATCTACATGGAGCATCTTCCCGGACCCTAGTCTTAAAATGACTCAATCAAGCTCTTACACCAGCGGGTCGATTGCCTCGTTTGGCAGGAAATAAGGTACTTTAAACATCGGCAACTGACGAACAAAGCGCAGGATCCTCCGCCCCCATGTCGAGGTCGTCATACTCAGGGTCTTTGCCCCGAGGTTTGACCGATCTACCAATCAGTTGTGGGACGCTAGGCGATAATCCCGTTCTGAAAAGGGGTTCCCGAGTTTCAGGTCAAAACAGGGCTGATTTCCGGTACCTGAAATCCACATTATCCGGTCACCAGCGCTGGCGCACAGGCGGTCTTGGCTCATGTAAACCTTTACGTGGCAATTCTTCCGAATCAAAAGTTGTCTCGTGGAAGATGTACACGTCGGCGGAAAAATGGGACGAGGTTTCATGGCTTTAATGGGATATGATTATCGTCAACTTATCTTCTTTATCCGAAAAATGGCATTCCTGTCTATTATTTAAGTTAAGTTACTTAGGTATGCTCTGAGAGACAAAACCGCGCACCGGCTCAGTCTTTACTCATTTCAAAATTGTCTATCTGGTATCTTCAGGCACATATCCGTCAACATGAGAAACCTTTCTGCAAAATGCGCTCTCGCTCTTTCTTTTGCCGCCGGACAAGGCCTAGCTGCCGTTACGCAGGGCATCTCTGACAACACCTACAACCGTCTGGTTGAGATGGCCACCATCTCTCAAGCTGCCTATGCAAATCTGTGTAACATTCCGTCGACCATAACCACGTTGCAAAAGATATACAACGCAGAAACTGATATTAACGGATGGGTTCTGCGTGACGATAGTCGCGGGGAGATTATCACCGTCTTCCGCGGCACTGGCAGTCAGGAAAACCTGCAGCTCGATACCAACTACACTCTCACACCCTTTGAAACCCTTCCAGCATGTGTCGGCTGTGACGTACATGGGGGATATTATGAGGGATGGATCAGTGTCAAGGACCAGGTCGAGTCCTTGATTCAACAGCAGACCAGCGAGTATCCGCAGTATGCCCTGACGGTCACGGGCCACAGGTATGAGAGTTTTAAAATCTCCATCCGGACAACCATCTTACCTTCTTTCCATCCATTACCTTTCCCTAGTTGATTGACTAACACATATGATCCAGCTTGGGCGCCTCTATGGCGGCATTAATTGCCGCCCAGCTGTCCGCTACGCACGGTCATGTCAGCTTGTACACCTTTGGCGAACCGCGAACCGGAAACCAAGCCTTCGCGTCGTTTATGGATGAGGCTTTCAAAGCGACTAGTCCCGATACAACCCAATACTTCCGAGTCACCCATGCTAATGACGGCGTCCCAAACCTGCCCCCGGCTTCTCTGGGCTATGTCCATGCCGGGGTCGAATACTGGAGTGTTGAGCCCCACAGTGCTCATAACATGTACATCTGCACTGGAGACGAGAACCAGTGCTGCGAGGCTCAGGGCGGACAGGGGGTGAATGCCGCTCATGTTACTTATTTTGGGATGACTAGCGGGGCTTGTACGTGGTAGTCAGGGTTGGTTCTGTTCGTTTTGATGGAGTGGTAAAACAATGAGTCAATGAAGAACTTCAAATGGTGGGGCAAATTCAATTGAAGTCTTGAGACAGCGAGAGACGTCAACGTTGCTGAGAATTGTTGATTTTAGACAAATGGTTGTCTAGCAAAAATTATAAATCTATGCAGAAAATGAAATATAGACAGGAATAGCTCTTGGATCGGGATTTTTCAAGGGTTATCATTGGAATGTCTGGCTCTGCTAGGTCGTCTGAGATGACTACCGGCGGATGTACGGGCCCATGTGCAAGTACACCAAATTCGGTTGTGTCGGGCACCCCTTTAGGCCATGCGTTGTCTCCAATCGTAACGCGCTCGCGGCCTGGGCGTGCCCAAGTCAGCAAACGGTCTTGGCGGCAGCGCCCGGAACGCAGGACCACGTGACTCGGACGTCCTTTGGAGGTGAGACCATTTTCGTCTTACATTTTCTCTAATATCCAGTTCTGCACCCGTCAATTCCAGTAACCAAGCCGCCGTCACCGATATGGCAAGAGAATATACCGCCCAAGAAGTCATTGAGGCTCTGAATCTCTCCCCACATCCGGAAAAAGGGTACTACATTGAGACATTTCGCGACAGCAATTTGTCAGACACCCGCTCCAGCAGCACCTGCATTTATTATCTTCTCGAGCGCGAAGCCGGTTTTTCACAATGGCATCGCGTTTTAGATGCCGTTGAGGTGTGGCATTACTACGCTGGCGCCCCCATGGAACTGTCCCTGTCCTGGGATGACGGAGAACCAACTCGAAATAGTATTTTGGGGATCGATCTCGCAAGTGTGAGTAACTAGATAATTCATTGCATGTCCTGTGGTCATCAAGTAAGTATGCTGAATGCTATTGTTACAGGGCCAACGGCCGCAAGCCATCGTTCAGCGCGGAGAATGGCAGCACGCGAGAACCTTGGGCGACTGGACGCTCGTCGGGTGTACGGTGGCACCGGCCTTTCTCTTCGAGTCGTTCGAGATGGCTAAAGCGGGATGGGAGCCTCGACTTGCTGCGCATGCGTCAGAGTGATGTATCTCTCATCATTTTCTCTTGCCGGGTGAATTGCAAAGTTTCGATGACGAGTTCCAAGGCTATTATATAATATCAAACATGACATAGCGTAGCATGGAAAGCAGCGATATTGACGTTTTGAAGAAATGAAAAGTCGGTCTAAGCACTTTGTGAATTGTAGCAAAGAGCTTGTCTGAAAGAATCAAGTCATGTTCGGATATGTCATTAAGGCTCATGGATCGCTATTCCTTACCTCACGCCGGCTGGTGCTAAGCCCAAAAGAGAGCATTCCGCGCCAGTTTCATTCGAGCTGACGAAAGGCGATGCATCTTTGGAAGCCAAAGTCGCCCCATGCCATGCCATGCTGTGTGGGCTGGATGGATGTGGACTAAAGAGAACCGTACGGAATTAAGATTGTTGCCCGACCAAGGCAGCAAGGTAGCGTGATTATTTATATTCGCGTTCATGCAATTGGACAATATCGCTCTTAACTTGGGTATGTAAATGCTTAGTAAGAGAAGTTCTCAGTATGAAGCCACAACTCGCTCGCAGTGCCAGCCTTCTTCGCCAGAATATGACTCTGGACCTCCGAAGCAGCGTAGTTGACATCGTGAGTCATGGATGACGGTCCGCAAACAACAACGCCAACGGAGACGCCATCCTGGCTTGCCATTTGGCGAGTAAGTGTTGGTAAATCAGGCCGCCCGGCAAAGAACTGAATACCGAAGATTTCCATAGTGAGCGGTTTGCACTCCTTGGATTCCACACTCTGTGTCTTAATCTCGCCCTCAACTTCAACTTCCTTGTTCTCGGGTTCAAATCCAACCCGGCCAGTGGACGTCTCGTGGATATGGATTGAAATCCCTGGGATTAACGAGTCGCGGCCCTGTCGCTCTGCGATATCTTCCAGGGCACGAGTATACCATACGCGCATGCCGGGATCACGCGTCGCCACAATGACTTTCAACTGCCTCTTCTCTTCCTGGAGATCGGAGAATCGAATAAAGTCTTCAACCATGGATAGGGTCAAGCCCGCGCCGGCACCTCCACCAATAATGAGGTTTTTGTCGAAGTCGTCCAGCTTTCCCGCTGGGATTCCTCCGTACGGACCGTCCATCAGGACTGGGATCTGTACGTCGGGATTCTTCCTAGCCATGGCCATCAGACGGCCCGTCAATCCGCCGCGTGCCTTGACGTAGAAGACTAATGTGTTTTTCCGTCCAGGCTGGGGAACGGAGCAGATGGTGAACGGGTGTGCGGTAAGCGCGTGTGCACCGCATGTTAAGAACCGGAGGAAGACGTGTTGCCCGGGGCCCCATTCCATGCTCGTCTCGATGCTGATGCGCAGGGTATCGTTTGACTGAGCGGCGAGTCGGGCTTTGTTCCGGATGCCATGTTCGAAGAAGGTTTTGCACTGCGCGTATAACCAGCAGAGAGTATAGATCACTGCGGTGGCGATGAAGTAGTCCCACGAGGACATGCGGAAGTCGCAGTGGAAGAAGAAGAAGATAACGAAGACCAAGGCCATGAAGAGGTGGGTTGCTTTGAAGAATTCGTAGTAGCGGTTGCTTGTTTCAATCGTCAGAACGATGCATAATGATTATCATGAAAGAGAGCACTTACCGAATCCAAGGAATGGACATGAAAGTAAGCCAAGCTTGGGCGATGAGAGCAACGACTCCGGTCACCCAGACACCACCGCTATTCCACTGCGTGCGGATATCACCCTTCCATACATGGTACACAATGAAAGGGAAAGTGTGGATCAAAGCAAGCACGAACATGGCCCAGGCCACCCAGTTATGCCAGATATTCAGCTTCTCATGCGAAATACCGGTCAAGGCAGTGATCGGGTTCGCCTTCGCAGCAAGGACAACCAGGAACGGCATACAAGCAAGTGCCATGAAGCCGGTACGGGTGGCGATTGGTGGAGAGCTGCCATAGCTGATCTCCTCGGTATTAGGCCAATAATAAGGCTTCGGCCCGAGGGTCATGGAGAGGAAGTAAACCAGACCTGCGCCTCCGAGTAGAAGAGCACCCAGTGAGTTCGTGTTCCATCCCGCGATTCTCCAGCTCTTGTATGATAAGAACCGAGAAAACGCAACTAACCGTGACCAGACTGGATTTTTCTGGAAGCTTTTCGGGAAGACGAGGGTTAAGATGTGGGCGACTGTGAAGATCCCGATGGCGACCATGAAGAACGCAACGGTCGGCAACGAGAAACGATGGTCTGCCTGGTACCAATTTCGCCAATATGCAGACTTATAAGCGCATTGCTCCGGGGTCATCATACACATCCCAGGGTCGCGGTCAGAATGGAGCATGACCGGCTCGTCCAGCCACGGTATCATCCCCATGGCTACAGATGTTTGTCGGAGCAAACCTCACGACGTTCACTCTGTATAGAAATTTGTGAAAGTGAAGTCAAAAACGAAGTTCAAGCCTATCCACAAAAATGGGCAGTATTAATAATAACGGTCATAGATTCAGAACTCGCATGGGCTTTCTCGTTCGGACGGGGATCCACTTTGAATTTGCTCAAGCCCAACGCTTACCTGCTCCAAACTGCTCTTCCCATTTCTTGGCCTAATGCGGCTATCATTTCTGGGCACGTCAAAGCTCAAGCTTCATTTTTCTTCGCTGCCATCTATCACGGATGAAGTTTGCGTTGCAGAGATTCCATACTCTGCGCGGTGCACCGCATCCATCTACGATTCAATGATCGATTGTCGGGAACTACCGTGCGACTCAATTCCTAACCGACGGGGATACGTAAATGACTTCAAGGCAAAAAGAACCACGCGGTCCACGCGGTTCAAGGTGAGCATATTTGCGTGCATTTCAAGTGGATCTTCCCGCGTCGGTTCAGCCCGATCGCCCAACTGCACCAATCACGGTGCCGAATCTGCAGGTCCGAACGGATGCGCGCACACGGTCCGAGCATCGAATTCCTTCGCATCGCGAATTTGCGGACATCAGCCCATGTGGCCCCCACGAGAGTCTCAGAAATCTGCGCAAGTCGTGATCGATGCGGTATAGTATGCTCGGGAGAGCTAATATGAGCAAGCTGAGCTGTCCATTGGCAAATCGATTTTCTGGGTGTGGGGTTGCGGAAAAAGACCCGCACACTCCGGAGATGAATCTGGTTATCACTTTTTCACGTGGTGGGGTCCATTGTCATGACTTAATAAAATGCCCCACGGCTAGGCTCTTTTTCGTGTCGCGGCCAGTTCTAGTTGCTCCGGACATATATTCGGCGTCATACCTGGACGCGGCTCGTCGCATCGAATATTCAATTTGCGCATCTCGGCTGAGGGGATACGGACACCTCCAACACTAACATTTACGAACATCACCCCTCCAAAATGGACATGAGCGATATGACAACGTCCATGTCGATGGCGACGGCGACATCAACAGGGTCCATGTCGATGACCATGTCAATGCCCTCTTCAACGGCCACCGGCTCCATGTCCGGTATGTCAGGCATGTCCGGCATGTCCGACTCCTCAATGACCATGTCCATGGCCGACATGGTCATGACCTTTTTCACTTCATTCAAGACGCCTCTGTTCTCCAATGACTGGACGCCAACCTCCAAGGGCCAGTACGCCGGTACCTGCATTTTCCTGATCGTCCTTGCCGTCATTCTCCGAGTGCTCATCGCCATCAGACCCGTTCTCGAGGGTCGGCTATGGACCGACGGTGTGCAACATGCCACTTTTGAAGGCCACATCGATCAGAAAACCACGACTAAGCGTGTTTCTGGCGTACAATTGAGTATCCAAGAGCTCGGCAACCGGTGGTCTAGATGGCGAGTTAATCCTGCCGCTGGTCGTGCGACTTACGAGGTGTTTATCGGAGGAATTGCATATCTACTGTGAGTTTGATTCAATCTCTTTTCCAATGTCCGAGACTAATACGTCGCAGTATGATTGCGGTGATGACCATGAATCTCGGATACTTCCTGTCGGTTCTTGGAGGCATCTGGCTGGGGACTTTCATCATGGGTAGTGTCGCAGCTCAAACTGAATGGATGCATTGTATATAGTGGTCCCCCATTGACACTGAGATATACTTTGTCCCTTTACGATTTTAGATATAGATAACGAATAATCAATGGATCTCGGCAAAACTTGTCTCTTCCGAGCATCAATAAATCCTAGATATGATCTTTCCAGGGCTGCCCAAGAATTATATTCGACGGACAGCCCGGGGAAGCACGTGGAGTGGCTTGTGCGCCGAGCGGACAGCGTCGGGTGGCTGGTTTTGGCTGAGGGTGTTTACCATCGAATGGCCCACTCAAAATGAAGCAAACAGGGACCAAACGGCCCAAATTAATCAAACGATCGAAGCTCGCAAGACTTCAATCCGCATCTGCTGTCCTTATTGGCTGATAATCTTGCAAGTCGCGGAGAGTCTTTTGAGAATTATGCAAACGTTCTGGGGATGTTATGCTTTACCTGGTCAGCTATAGGAGAAATGGAAATTCCGCGGAATGCAGTCATAGCCGCTGAACAAATAATTTTGTCGCTTTCCTGTGGGTTTCGACGAGAACTATTTTCTTCTCCGAACTTGGTATTGATGCTCTATCAAGTAATGCGTTTCAGCACTGTACTCCTGGGCTCTAATTAGCTGGTCGTCTCGGGTCAGGTGACCACCTTTAGATAGGCCGCGTTGGCTCCCCTTTCGATTATCTTGTCATCTCTTCAACACTCGCACTCCCGCCAATTCAATTCTCTCCCCGTAATCCTGTTCAGCTCCATGAAAGATTCTATCCAAGAAAAAATCTATAAATTTTGGTGCAATGTTAATTACTGATCTACCATCGGAGATCCATCACCGGATTCTATCCTATCTTATTTGTAACCGGGATGTGGCCGCTTTGTCGTTACAATGTCGTGCCCTTTATTTAGTGTGTGATATGCGAACCCGCAAGAAGTTTCGTCGGATCAGGATCTCTTCCACCAAGAGAAGCAATGAAGCAGCATTCGAACTGCTCTTGGAGATCCTGAAGAAACCTACCCTCGGACAATATGTTCGGTATATCGAGTGTCATCCTACGCCATTGAGGGGGAGCACTATATACGTGTTGGAGGATCCCCAACGCAAACCGAGTGACGAGGAAATGGCTCTGCTGCGCGCTGCAGTTCGTCGAGCGGGATTTACCGGCCAAAAGGAGAAGATTTTGTTGAACATGCTCATGCAAAAGGAGGCACAGCCCTTGGGATGGTCTGCGGATGGATCACTGTGAGAATATTTCTCATTTATTTTTGACCTTGACACTGACGTTAATAGCGTGAAAGATAGTAGTGGACCAGCCATCGCACAGGCTTTGACGGCGCTCTTGGTCTCGGTATCGCCGAATCTGGTTTCGATGGCCTTGGCTCCGCCCTTCTACTGGTACACCGATCTTGTTAATTTTGTCGCAAATGCCTCTGGCGGCGAATGGGATTACGGAGATGCTTGTGGAGGATTTTTCTGTGAAGGAAACCATGAAGGTGCATGCCAAGGAGAAATCAATGTCGATGCCCAATTTCCACTCGTCGGGCTTTTCCGAGGCGCAAATGCGAGTCCCGAGGCCAAGCCATACCTCCAGAATCTGCAAAAGGTTTATCTGATCAACAACGACGAAGGACTAGCCGCAGGCCGTTACTACATAACGTTGGAATTTATCGGGATCACGACACTTTTCGATAAACTCCCGTCGATTGAATATGTCGGTACTGACCTGATGCTGGAACACCTCGATCGGATACCTGACATTAAATGGGACGAGTCCAATATCGGCAAGATTTCCATAAATCATGCGTATGTAAACTCGACCCTAATATGTCATCTACTGGCGAGGTGCAAGGCGGTTAAAGAGTTTCAGTACTCACTTGGAGGCAGAGCACTCGGAGTTGCAAGCACAGTGTTCAATCCCAAGGCCCTCGTCAAAATTCTATGCAAGCACATGAAAACAATGGAGTGTCTTGATATTGACACACACTTTCTTTCTTATGGGTGTGACAGCATCGGAAATGTTGAGAATGACGAGCTGTCACCAATGGACCAATTCGACGGTCCGTTGGAGGCTAGACACGCATGGGGGGCTGAGGAGGATGAGCAATACGAAAAGACCATCACATTCCTTCAAAAAGTGTGGGAGTACAGCGGATCGCTCAAAGATTTTGTGGTGCTGAAGCGTCTGAGCTTGAACATCAATGCCCTCTTGTATTTTGCCAAGGGTGTAAAGGAAGGTCTTGGCGAGAAGCAAGAGAAGGTCATGCTGGTCAACTGTCTTCCGCGCAGTCTGGAATACTTGTGCATCCGCGGATACCTAAGGGGGGAGGTGGAAGAGCACGATTCCCAGATAGATGCTTTGATGGAGGCTTTCAATGCTGGCTCGCTTTATCTGAAAGAAATCAAAGGGGTTGAAGGAATGATCCCTGATGCCCAGGAAGTCGGGCACCCAAGTATGGAGAACTTAATGTGGTCTCTGAAAGATGCTGGATATGAAACTGACGGTGATGAGGAAGGTGATGAGGACGGTAATAGGTGAAGACATGTGGATGATGGGCCTGAAAAGTAAAGTCGAATTCTTGTTCGGATTTCGGTCTTGAACCCGCTTAATGTAGATCATTTCTCGACTGATAAACGTGTTCCATTGTAATTTTGTAGCCTCATATATGCTCATAAGTAACCAGACCATGAATTTAAAAAAGATAATTGAGGTCAAAGCGCCATGTGATCGTCATTCGTGGAGAGTGGAAATGCCATGTATAATGCAAACTGCAACGAGACTCAAAATATGGGAAAACAAGGAAAAATCAAACGCTGTTCATAAATCATCAGTCATGTAGGCCGCCGCGGCGAGGGTATGAACCCCGTATCCTCTGCTACACTCGTGGGTATGTAACGTTTCGCAGCTGAGCTACGCACAGGGCTAGTCCACCTTGACGTCCGTGGATACGATCCCGCAGTACTGTACGAACGCGGTCGTTCAGATCCGCTGCCTCCACTGCCAGGACGACTTCCTCCTGTACTGCCGCCGCTGTAACTTCCTCGTCGGCTGTCTTCTGCAAGGTAGGCGTCTATGTTGTACCGAGGGCGGGGTGGACCTCGTGGTGGTAGTGGTGGAGCCGCTGTGTATTGTGGTGGATCTGGGGCTTGGACCGGTGTTGGGCTGTCGAAGATGAAGTCTCGGAATTTGACGCCTGCTGGCCGGGAACGAGAACGGCCTTCTCGGCGCTTGTTAGAGGTTGGCTTGCTGGGTTTTGGTGGGCGTCTATCGTAGCTTTCATACCGCTTATTCGGTGATGATGAAAGGTCTCGTGCGGGTTTACGCTCGTATGCATCGTGAGAATGGCGGCGGGCGCGGGAGTTGGGAGGTGGCGACAGGTTGTGATGGCGCGATTTGTGCTTGGGCCTGAGGTCGAAGTCTTCCGGGTACAGTGAATTATCCGATATGTCGATACTATCCGGCGCATCATCCACTTCCCGGGGGCTGAGAGGGCGACCGTATCTGGATGGTCGGTCTCGGCCTCGTGAACGACGCGGACGCTCTGCAAAGCCAGTTGGCGATGGCCCTCGCGGTGACGACACACCTGATCTACCACCATCCGCACGCGAGACGACCTCTGGATCATGTCTGCGGGAGCCGGACGCGGGATGCTCCGCGCTGAGCCGCCTAGGGTGATGGCGTCGACGGCTGGATCGATCCGAGTCAAAGTGGCCCTGACGCCTCGAGTTTGATCTACGAGGGGTCTGCGCAAAATAATCCTCCTCGTCTGGTAGCGGATCCTTGCCACTGAAATGGTAATGATAGGCCCCGAAGTTCGGAGTCGAGGCGTGCTGAACATTCCGCTTGACAAAATCATATTCGAGCCTCCGGCAAACGCCTTCGTGCCACTGCATCATCTCGGGGTCTGGTTCCGAAGGGAAAGCATCCCGGGGAATTTCCTTGGGGAAAACCTGTCCTTGGGCATCAACAATATCCCACTGCTTGACAGCTTCTTGCAGGAACCGCGCGTGCTCATCCGGGTCCATCAGCAACTGTATTGTCTGCCATCGCACAAAGCCGTTCGGTAGAAGAGAAGGGATACATGGCGGCTCGTAGGGGTTGGTGGAAGGCTGGAGGCTGTGAAAACATCCCAGCGACTGGTAAATGAAGGACAGCGACTGGGTCTTTGTTGCAAGGAAGAGTGGGTCATAGTTGCCGCCCACTTTGCGGTAGAATGTGGCCAGCCGATCGGGAGTGATATCTGTGGTGCCATTTGAGTCAAATGAGGGCTATTTCGTAGCATAGAGAGTTAGTTTGGTGAGACATGAAAATGCGTCAGATGCTTACCATCAGCTGTGCGATGCCCAAACATAGTTGCTCTAGAAGCGGCGCAGGGCTCTTATCCGGGTTGATGAGGGTTCCCCAGTGAGTTGATGCGGACGACATATCAGCACCAAGGATTTAGAATCCTCGCCCAAGTGCATGTGAGGTGCACGAAGGAATTGGGAACAAGACAAGACGATCGACAACAGGCAGCGAGGGGCGGTCAGGAACGGGACCTGGATCCACTGCGGGGGAGTTGGATCCACGGGTTCTTTTCACTTTATCGAAAGGGTTCGATTTGCGTGTCTAGAGGGGAACATTGAGAATAAAATGTTCCGAATATGACTATATACAAATTTCTGCTCCGGACACTGGATCCTTTTCATGTGAGTTGGATCTCTCGTGGCGCGCTCGCGTGGTACCACCCTATGATGTCCACGTCAGGCGACGCCAAGCACTCCTCCATTTTCCGTACTAAGAAGCTCATGTCGTCCGTAGGTAAAGAACTTTCTGGAAGGATTATACCGAGTCTTGTATCTTGATCCCTGAAAGCCATGTGATTCACTCAGGTTCGCATTTGGTAGCTCGTGGAGTAATACCTGGCTCCCGGTTTGACACTTAGAATCGATACAGTATAAGTAAAGAGGAAAAGTCATCTTTTTTTGCATGCCAACCTGCGTGTTTCAATTTTCTGGAATAGAATCAATTTAGGCTACTAACATTTTCACAGGTATACTTTCCATCGGGCGGGTCTCCTCGGGAAAAAGCAGAAAAGGCAGCAAACCGCGCTATCTAGGTAGAGTAGCTTGACAAGGAGCGCCTATGATAATTTTCGACAGTACCAACTCTATTACACCACGCCATTTGTCAACTCGGTTGGAACTGAAAGCCTTTACCTTTATGAACTCGAGCCTTGGCATGAATTTACCGATCGGACGGATGTTACCACGTGGGGGTGGTGGCAGGCGTTCTGGTCGGATACTGTGTCTTTATTCTCGAAGGAAACAAGTCTAGACTGGTCGCTTGAGACGAAAGGCCCTCTAGTCCATACCGCGTCGGTTGAAGCTGCTGCGATCTTGCTTAGCAATTCCATGTACCACACACCTTGCCATTCTTGTTACACATCACGAATGTACGTGTTCGAGGCTGTTATTTTCTAACGGGCGCATAAGAAGGCTAAGAGAGGCACCAGTCCCTCGCTAACCGTGCCGCTGCAAGTATGTGCGGCCTTAAGATGGCCCTGTGGTCGTGGACAAGGTGTGTTTTGATAACCGGTTTGCCAGTATTCTCGATCGATAGCACAGAAAGATTACCACCGTATTGAATATATGGCCCGGTACACATGATTAATGAGGCTCTTTCGAGCTCGTGAGACTGAATAATGTGCGGCCCGACGTATGCGTTGATTTTCATCCTATCAGGGGCGAACCCCTTGATGCACAACCACAACAAACAAATTAAGCTTCCTAACGTTTTCACTTGCCATAGATCGTAGTGGCCAATCGTGAACTAAACATCGAAGATTAATCTATAGCCGCAATCTCCAGCCAATGCCCCGTATGCCACCCATCTATACAAACCACGATCCGCGATAATGCACCCACAAGTGCACTTCCCGAATTACATCCCGTGGGCGATCGAACGATCAACATTCCACACATTCGAGCATTTACATTGGTCCAGATCCAGCCACCACGAATCTGAGCGTCGATTACCTTCCAAATCACACCCCTTCATTCCAGATCGGCATGCCATGCTCGCATGAGGCATTTCAACGGCCTCCAAACGACACTGATTGGACTTTCGGTCGCCATGGCAGTCGACCCGTCGCGAAAGTCCTGTCTACCTGTGAGGCCATTGGTTGAAGGCGCCCGTCACATATTGCGGGACGGCAGGCCAGCCTTGGTACTGCGAGTTATGGGGTGCTTTATCCGCCCAGCCTCCAGTCGTCTGATAAAGTGGAATTCTTTACGCGGCATCTGATCGCAAGCCCTTCTTATCTAGCTGGTTAAGTGCGAGTCGACTCCCGTATCTAATCTGCCTCTTGTTTCACGCTCGCCGCGGTCCTCACCCCAAACTCCAACCCCTCTACACTCTCTCTTTGTCGTCGCCGTCGACAAACTCGAACTCTAGCCTATCTGCTTTGTGAGCCGAACACTCCTCTATCACCTAAGGGGCATCAAATCGCATTTGAGTACGCCCCTTGCACAGCACAGCAAAGGATATGGCCCTCGTCCGAGATCCGTACTTCTGGAAACGCTTCTCTACAGCAGTCCACCTGGACGAAGAGGCCAAGAGTGCGAGTACGCTCGACCTGGAATCAATGCAGAAAAGGTAAGAGGCGATACCTTCAACACCGACTCGGCACCAACTAACCGATCCACAGACAACCCGATAACTGGCTTGAGCGGGAGCGCCAAAAAAGCAAGCGGTCGCTCATTTGGGGCTTCGTCATCTTCATCTTCATCATCCTCATTGTCGTCGGCGGCGTGATCATCTGGTGGCTAGCCAAGCACAACTGGCTCCAGACCCCTGAACCATGAAGCCACGAAGCCATCATATTTTACACATGGCGTTTTATTGCATTTGGGGAACGATTTCCAAGGCGTTAGGGTCTTTGATAAATCTGGAGATATACCCGCCGCGCCTCCAGAGCGGCTTTGTTCTTGGCGATGCTTCGAGTAGATAGTTTTATATAGCAAACACATGGAAATACAACATGACCAGTGAATTACCCTGGGACATCTTGACGCATTTCGGCAGTATCGGGCTATCGACGGGTGGACCCTACTCAACAGGCTAGTCGCTGACTGCCAGGTATATCCTAGTCGGAAAGCTAAGATCCTCAAAAAAGATACACAGACCGAATACAAAGTACTCAGTTCACGCGATAACAATCTCGGCCTAGTGCCTCCAAGGTACCGATGGAGACAACAAGGGGCGGACAAAACACCGCTTACAAGCGGGACCTGGACCTCGGGCTTATCGCATCCGCCTCCCCCGCAAGAGCTCAGATAAAAGGCGGTTCCACCCCTCCCTCCTCCCAAACACAGCACCACCATGTTTCCCCCATTCGACTACCTCACGTACCGGCGAGTACGGTAATTGACCCTCCCCTCTCTACTTACGCATCCACTAACACCCAAAAGCAAACAAAAGCAATCGGAGCGCGCCGCCCGCTTCGCCTCGCTGCCATATCCCTACCACCTGGCCATCACAGCTGCCGATAAGAAGATCATCGACCAGCCTATCGAAGAGCTCGTCCGTGATATCCATGACTCTACTACCTCGCCTCTGAGTGTGCTACGCACGTACGGCAAGGTTGCTGTTCGTGCTCAGGAGCGTACTAATTGTATTACTGAGCTTCTGCTTCCGGAGGCGGAGTCATGGCTTCAGAGTGAGGTTAATCTCAAGGGGCCGTTGGCTGGCATTCCCGTTTCGTTGAAAGATTCGGTTCAGGTGAAGGGATTTGACACCACTCTTGGGTACTCGGCATTGGCGGGCAAGCCGTTCGCCGAGGATGGGCCTATGGTTAGGATGTTGAAGGATGCGGGTATGTATTCGCTTGACTATCGAGAGTTTATTTGCTGATGGCTTGTAGGTGCTGTTCCTTATGTAAAGACTGCACTGCCTATAACGCTTCTCTCCTTTGAGTCTGCCAATGGGCTCTGGGGTCATTGTCTTAATCCGCATGTCCCTGGCTACTCCCCCGGTGGTTCAACTGGTGGTGAAGGTGCTCTTCTTGCTCAAGGCGGCCGCATTGGTATTGGCTCTGATGTCGCTGGTTCTGTGCGTGTGCCTGCTGCATGGAGTGGCATCTACTCGCTCCGCTGCAGTACAGGTCGTTGGCCCAAGGTCGGCGTCAGTACCAGTATGGCCGGCCAAGAGGGTATTCCCAGTGTCTTTAGTCCGATGGCTCGCACGCTGAATGACCTCACTTATTTCACCAAAGCTATTATCGGCATGGAACCTTGGAAGTATGATTACTCGGTTCATCCCATCTCGTGGAGAGGTGATCTTGAGACCGAGGCGCAGAGCAAGCCTCTACGTATTGGTTTGATGAGCAATGATGGTATGTATTCCGATCTCCGAGTGAGCCTAGACTAATGTCTGCAGGTGTCGTGCCCCCTACACCGGCAATTGAACGCGCCGTGTCTACCACCGTGGCCGCTCTCACCGAAGCTGGACACACCGTGACCGAGATCACACCTCCAGCCAAGGCCGATCCCTTCACCGGCCTCAATCTAGCCTCGCGGCTCCTCAACTCCGACGGCTGCCACCACTTCAATGCCAACTTGCGCAGCTTCGAGCCCTCCGACCCAGGCGCCATCCAACTCAGCCGCGTGGCCCATCTACCCCGTCCCCTGCGCTACCTCTACTACCTGTACGTGCGCTACATCAAGCGCGACAAAATCCTAGCAACACTCATTCGCGACTTTGGTCCCAAATCTTCCGCCCAGCTGTGGCCCCTCGTTGCCCAGCGCGAATCCTACCGCGCAACCTGGCACGCATGGTGGGACTCCGAGCCCCAGCAATTCGACTTCATCCTGTGTCCCGCCAACGCGACCCCGGCACTGCCACACAAAGCCATGCACGACGCGGTTTCATCCTGCGGCTACACCTTCCTTTGGAACCTACTCGACTACTCAGCCGGTGTCATACCTGTCGGCCATGTAGACCCCATCCGCGACGCGCTTGTCGCCCCGTACAAGACAACCCTCAAGCGCTTCGGCGCGGATAACGCGATCGCTCGTGGCGCATGGAAACACTACGACTCGTCCAAGATGGCGGGTCTCCCCACCGCCGTGCAGGTAGTTGGACGCCGGTGGCAGGAAGAACAGGTTCTAGGCTACATGGCGGTTGTGGAAAAGGCGCTAGATGCGTACCGGGATCCGCAGAGTGGGGAGAGCGCCAAGTACCGCCTGCTGGAGATTGATTAGTGAAGATGTGTAGGGTCTAGTTTAGTAGCCGAAAGCTTTCAGAGCTTGTCAATCACAACCGCATTCTTAAGCTTTCGGTCACCCCTGACAGATAGCACATTCTCGGTCATATGTAAATCCTGCGTTACCCAGCGAATGCCGGGGCCTGCAAATCATGGCTGCATGGGAACCTGAGTCATCCTGACAGATTCCTCAAGGGTGTCTGGACTGCGAGGCGAGCCGCGCGAGATCGGCGGTGTCACCGTGTGTCACTTTCGCGGTTGGTCCACCGGTACCAGACTTTGAAGAACCAAAGTGACAGCGAAGACTCGGGCACTCCGGGGAAGGGAATTTGAGTTTGCGCACGCGCGATGTGCCACGGAGAATGAGCTATCGCTTCAAGCTCCCGGTCGGCCCCGTTTCAGGTTCTGGGAGCTGCAGTCCTGGATCGTCGGTTGGAGATGGAATTGTCGACTCGGCTAGCTTGTATCTGGTTCCGGTGCGGCGGGTCCATCTGCCAGAGCCATTCGATGTGATTTGATTTCGTATCCCGGGGCTGAGGATGGAGACGGAGAAGTAATCCACACCGGTCGACCGCTCAGACGGCGTAGAGACGAGGCCCAAGCGAAGTAGACGGAGACGAAGAGTCTCAGAAGGCGCTAAACGAAGGAGACGAGCATCACTCCACTGGGAACTGCAAGTCATAGAACGCGAAGTCATCGACAAGCGAGATCGCGGGTCACGGGGCTTTTTGTGGTTGGTGCTCCCCACCGTGTCATCTCTCTTCCTCGTACTGGAGGTACTTTTTATCCCCGGCCTAGTTCGTCTCCATTTATCTTAACTTATCTCACTTACCTTATTTACCTTACCGTGTTCCTGGAACGATCCTTTCCCCCAATTTGACCCGCTCTCCCTTCCCCTCCCGTAAGCTCCAAAGGATGCTCCGGGTTACCGTTTGGATCTCTCGCCCGCGCCGGTGATCAGGGATGAACCCCTGTAGGGATCATGGCATCCCGAAAAAAGCAGAACACCTCTCGCAAGAAGGACGGCATCCACTTCGTCAACGCCAGACCCTCCTCTGAGACCGAGCGCCTGAAAGCGCAACGCCTGGTACGAGCGCACGTCGGCCGCTGGATCTCCGACCAGACCAAGGACCGCTCGACTGCCCTCGAAGCCGCCAGCACTCGCCTTCCTCTCCCCGTCCGCGACTCCATTTCACCTTTACCCAGTGACCACGCCGGTTCTTCATCCTACACCCTGGTGTCGCACCCTTCCTATTCGCCTCACCGCGCAAATGCCATCGGCCCCGGCCTCCGCCGCTTCGAGGACCGCCGTCGAGAATGGCAGGGCTCGCCGTTCCCGCCGTCACATGCAAGCGACAGTAGCGACAGCAGCGACGACACCTGTTCCATCACGGCATACTCGAACGAACCCTTCGCCGTGGTGCCCTGGGAAAGCTCCCAGATCGAACCGCCCATTACGAGCGTCTTTGATCCCTTTTGCACGTATCCGTCCTCTTTCTCGCCGGAGGTCGTAAATCTTTGCGAGCAATACTGTGGGGGATTCCATTCTGGTCTGTACATTCGAACCTTGACTGACGGGTTTCTCTTTCGCTTTTAGGCCTTTCTGTCCTCTGGCCGGGACTCATTCCGACACGACCACACCTGAGAGAGGCCGGAGAGCTCTGGTTCCCCTTGTCGCTTTCCGATCCCGCTCTCTTCACGGCCTTCATGTTTGGCTCATTGTGCCACCAGCGGGTCCAGTGGCTAAATCACTGGGTGCCCAACGATGCCTGGGGTTCTAAACATGAGCACGTGTTGCAGCTGTGTGAGATGGAGTCGATCAAGTTGATCAATCAGGCGGTTCGGGATCCCTCTCGCGCGGTTAGCGATGCGGTGCTGCTGAGTGTTATCTGCATGGCGCATCATCAGCCGAAGAACGAGAAACGTCAGCGACATCGGAAGACTCCGTTCAACCCGCCTCTTCAACGCTTGCAGTGGATCGACGTGTATGGATGTCTGCCACCCAACCTGATTCATATTCGTGGTTTGGTCCAGTTGGTCCAGTTGCGGGGTGGCTTGGAGAATATCAAGTTCACCGGGCTGTCCGCGACGATTAGTTTGTTCGTTCCTCCTGTCTCCCTCATATTGAGCTCTGCTAACGTTATCAGCTCGGATATTTTCACTGCCGCCATCTTCTGCACCCGCCCGGGTTTCTCTTTCTGGCCCCTCGACACAAGCCGCAATGGCATCACCGTTCAGGAGTTATTAGGATTCGGACCTTCCGACATTGAGCACGGATTCGGCCGACTCCAGGACATCGGTGTCACATCCCAGATGGCAGAAGCATTCCAAGCCGCTTTCACCTATATCAACATCATCAGAAACAGTCTGGCAAACGGCTACGATGTCTCCCTGCTCGCCGACCAACGAAACCTTACCGAACACACTCTCCTCTCTCTTACACCCGCCTCAGATATCCTGGCCTCCTTCTCATATCCTACGCAAGCCACAACTTACGAGATCTGCCGCCTCGCCGCATTGATCTTTGGCGTCGGCGTCCTGTTCCCTATCCCCGCTCAAAACACCCCCCTCACGAGTCTGGCACAACAGATCCAGTCTCTTCTCTGCGAACCCACCGCTTCAACTATGTGGTCCACACCCGCCAATCGCATCCCCCTGATCTGGGCCCTGACCCTAGGCGGTATCGCAGCCACTGATACCCCAGAACGATCATTCTTCGTCTCGGGACTCGGTGAGACCGCTCGCCGCAGCGGATTGACTTCCTGGCCAGGTGTCAAACGTGCCCTGGAGATGATGCTCTGGTACGACGAAGCCTGCGACGAGGCAGCAGAACTACTATGGCTCGAAGCCAATTCCAGCCCGACCTTGCGCCCGATCGAATGATTTCTTGGCGTTCGTAATAGGGCGTTCGCCCAGATCACCCTCCATACAACCCACCCAGCAAGCGGCCCGCTCGACTCATCCAATCTCTGCAGAATTTTGCGGTGCAGACATTGAACACCAGTACTTTCTTTGCTTGCACATTATCTCAGCCGGTGGCTGTCTGGAGACAAGCTGAGATGTGTCACACTTTGTGTGCTACCTCACCGAACTTCTCAACGAAGTTTCTCACCTCTTAAGGATTCGAGCCTCGGTACATACCCCAGTGGATGCGATGCAGACCACGCGGCCTTTTCCGTGGTTAGTGGCTCCGGCTGCAAGAATATACTAGATATGATACATATATGAAAAAAAAAAAAGCCACATTGGCAATGCACTTTTTGTCTCCATCTCTACGAAACCTGCCACTGGAAGATATTTTAAAAATCAATCGGAGGACACTCGCCTTCCACCTTCCGTCCTCCGAGTCCATCCTCGATTGGAACCCCGAAGAACACTTTCTCCTTGCCCGCTTTCTCATTCGTAATGACCCTCTCGTCCAGCCCACCGTTGCAACACTCGAATGTTAATCGTCGTCCGTTCCAAAATCTCGAACTTCTAGTTCGCTTCAGCTGGCTCACTGGTTTCCAATATAGCCTTCAGAGCTCTTTTGGGGCGCTAGACATCTATGTCCAGTTTGGCGACGGAAGGTGCAAGGTATTGAATAGCAGGCAAAGGGATGAAGCTCGCGAGATACTGTGTTAGGCGCTGATGAGAGAGTAGTGGTAATCGAGATTGCGCCTTCGCAGTACGTCGGAAATCTGCTTCTTGAAGTAAATATAAGACGGTGTTTCTCTCCGCGTTTTAGTCTTCGTGTTCTGGACAAAACCCGTATTAGGTGTATGTATTTTTATACGAGAGGTGCGACTTACCTACATAGGTGATTTGTAGCCAATTATTGATTCCAGACTCGAAGTTAAAATTCGCATTTTTGGTTAGGCTGAGTTCATTGTCATCTAAGTGTTGCTGGATTTATTGAGGGTCAAGAATAGAAGACGCTAGATATAGATCAGATGTTCGGAATCAGTGCAGCTGTCCGGGGAGATGTAGCTGGCAACCCTAAGCCACGTTCGCCGTGGTGGTAGGATTTTTTGATTATTCAGACCATCCTTCTTTCAGAGAATTTCCTAAGCCTAGAGCCAGACCCAGATGTTTGATTTATCAAGTATTTAGTCGATGGAACTCAAATTTGGACCGGGCAGACAAAAGGGTTTGAATACTTTAGCGGCTCCACAGTATGTAGTTGGCCCACGCTATGCACATCGGATATAATCCGAGAACACAATCATAAGAGACTGTAAAGGAGTTTAAGAAGAAGAGTAAATGCTTGGAATATGTATCGGGCCTGGTCATGTTGACCGTCGACAGGGTCACATGGTGGTCTTGTTACCCTGGTAAAAGATCCGTCGCTCGGGCCTCAGCTCTTTAGATTTTCTGGTACTTGGGCCTTAATTGTGGACCCCGCCGGAAGCGACCGAGAGCTTCTAGAAATCGCACTAAGCTATCCCATGATCCTCGGCTGTAAGGCTTTGAGGCTATCAACACAAATTCACACTAGTAACTTCACTCGGGTTACCGTAATGTGCCGCATCATATCCATTTCTTGGCCCCCGACTTCATAAATCCACGCTATGCAAAATAAGGGTTATCTCCCCGGTGGGACGTCTCTGCTTCGGCTCAATAGATATTGAGAAGATCGGGATGCGTCTTTCTCCGGACGCAGGCATTGAAATGGACCGGTCCTTTAACCATATAACTTTTTCATGAGAAGGTATTCTGTCTCATACGATCCGTAAGCAACGCCACCGCCTCGTGGATTGGACGTTAAGCTGGTTTTCTATGTACACACGAACCCTTCCCGTATTGAGCTAGTAATATAGCCTACTGCTAGCCTTTGTCCTACATCAGCCACAGCGTTCCAAGATCCAATGAGTGATCAACAAATGTGGCTCAGGCCACCAGAGAACCATCCTAAGGCTAAAAGTGCCGAACTAAGCTACTCTGCTAGTTCATGGTTGGTCTGGGTATAGTTAATGTCTCACCTTGGATGAGGCTACTAATTAAGCGAAGCTTCATATGATAGGTAGTTAGTCTTCCTTCCACTTAAAGGGACGCATTCGTCCACTGCCATCTAGCTGCACCACCTTTTGCATTTTCCCTTTGTTTGAAAAAACCAAATACCATCACCATGCGTACCTCCATTTTCCTCGCCGCAGCCCTTGCGACGCTCGCCAAAGCCGACGACGCCAGCTCCACCATCATTGGCTACTTCAGACCTCCTTGGTCCGCGGGCCTGCCCGAGTACGGCGGCTGGACAAGCACGGCCGCCAGCGTCGCCGGCATCAACGCCGAAGCCACCACATACCACGTCGGCTGCGTGAAGGGCGCCCCCAAGACAGACTGCAACTACCCCGCTTCGTGGACCATCATTCAGGGCGCCGAGACAGTCAGCGTCACGGGCAAATATATCGCATCCACCTCCGACAGGTCTACCAGCTACGATATCACCGTCACCCAGTCCTATGAGTGCTCCCTGAAGTCTTCCACCGAGTCCGCCAGCTGCACTATGAGTGCCGAAATAAGCGGGACCTTCGACGGTGGGAAGTATGATGTTACCACCACCAGCAGTGCGACTTATACCACGGCACCGATCTCCAATTCTTATTATCAGTTGACCGTCACGGGGGGATTGAGTTCGTTTACGGCTCCCGAGGCAATTAAGACCGGCGCTGCTGCCGCTGGCCCTGCGGGTGCTTTCATTACGGCTGCTCCTATGGTTGCTGCCGCTGTGGCTGCTCTGCTGTAGTTGTTTCGAATTTCATGTTCCTTATTATGAATTTCTCGTCGTACTCTTCAATCAACTCAAAATTCGCCGACGAGAACAGCCTATTGCACTATACTCGATCTTCGAAGCACTCTAATTAGAGCGTGAGCTAATCGCTAAAGAGCCATAGGACACTTGCACATAGTACGCGCAGGGTAGCATAGATCGCGTGTGACTTTTAAGAGTAGAATTATGACGAACGGGACAATTAAATGGCATCAAAATAGCCATTCCCCCCCCCCCCTCCCCCAAAAAGATTCACTGCCATTTTTTAAGAGTATAGTTACCTGCCTGATCTGGATTTTGCACGGTTACTTTCAAGGAGAAAGTGCAACATTCAGTGCTTGATCGAAGCTCTATACGAATAATCGAGATATAAGCAGATATACTGATCGGCATCCGCTCGGATTCCACCCAACTCATACTCAAGACCCGTAGGCCCTGCGCTCATCATCATCGGAAAGAAGTGGTCTCGTCTCCCAATCCCTCGCCAACACTCTTTCCGGATAGACACTATTGCTATTCTGATTCGGTCTCATCTCGGCAGTGGTCTCCGCACCACCCTGAGCAGCAAGAACAGACGTCTTCCAACTCACAAATGCCACCAGAGCACCTCCGACAACAGTAACCGAAACAGTCAAGACAACATTGACCGGCACTGGATCCCCACCAAACACCTTAAGCGTCAGTGTATCCAGTCCCGCCTGTGCAAAGTTACCAACACCCGCTAAGCAAATAATCAACCCGTACACCTTGCCGAAAGTCTGGAATCCGAAGACCTTAGCCGCGTAATCCGATACAGCGGTGTAATAGAATGGTCTATAGAGTACGAAAAGCATTATGTTTCCATACGCAGCTTCCTTGCTATTCGGGATGCAGCCTAGGATACCGATAGCGGTAGCCGTTGCCACGAGGATGGTGAGCACAGTGCGCGTTTTAAATGTATCTAGGAAGGTGCCGATGAACGGGATGGATACGAGACCACCGACGGGAAGGAGAACGTCGAAGACGGTGTTGATCTGTCGTGCGAGTGTAGGATCGAGGAGGTAGTTGTATTGTTGACGGAGGGAGGCGACGAAATAGTTTATGCGAAGCATCATTAGAACCGTGAAGAGCGTGATTAGTATGAACCATGGCGTGGTTAGTTGTTGCAGTGCGCTTTTCCCGTGGAGTACGCCCCAGACGCCGCTGGTGTGCGTCTGGGGTGTGTTTGCGGGGACTGGTTGGGCCTGGGGTGGGTCTAAGGTGGGTTGAGTGAGTGGATGGAAGACTGAATCGTCGATGCCGGCGGACGCTATCGATGCTGTTCCGTCGTCCAGTAGGCCCTGGATCTGGTTTACGATACTTTGTCGCTGGGCACGACGGTCGCTCCGCTCACGCTCGGCATCTTGAGCTGTATCATCTACGCGGTCAGCGATTTCATCGGCGACGTGCATCGAGGCTTGTTGGACCAGTTCGCCGGCCGTTTTGTAGGATGTTGTCGGCATCACCGTTATCTGGACGCCCGCGATGAATATCGGGACGACGAGGTAAGCCAAGAAGAACTTCTGGCTTGATACGTAGCCATCCGTGTGTTCGTTCAGAAGCCTGAAAATCAGGAACTGGACACTGGATGCATCGAAGGCGCCGGTCAGCGTGGATAGGATTAGTCCCGACCGCAAGGGGAATGTGTTGGATAGATGGAACGATGAGATGAAGACGAACGGGCCGCCCAGAGAGAGCAGCAGATATCCCGGAATGTACCCATCAAAGGGCAATCGGTTGGCGAATGCGAAGAGCGCAGCTCCAAGAGCGAGGCATAGACTGCCGATGAGCCCGCACACTCGAGGGCCGTACGCATCCAGAATGGTTCCTACGGGCAGAGCGGAGACGTTGGTTGCAACAGCGGCAATGGTGAACATGAGATTCAACCTGTCATACTTGATCAGCGTTCATTCTGCCCGGAGCATCGAAAGAGGTACCGAATTTCCTGGCCATAGCAGACGTAAACATGCTCCTCCAGCTCGTCCCGAGAGCAGAGACTACGATAGACATTCTCGTGGATCAGAACCGGTTTGATGGCAGCAAAGCCGAACACAATTCCTGCAGCCAGAAAGCAGTACAGCACAGCCAGGCACACCTGGGCTAAAAACCATTAGTACCGTGACTAGAGTAAAAGAATTCGGCATACCGATGCGCTTAGCGGGGCTAACTTCATAAGCCGGCCTCGTCTCAATCCAGAGATCCTTGGACCCGGAAGAGCCAGAGCCAAGGTCGGCACTTGGGGAAGGCTCCACTCGACTGTCCCGCGTCACTGTTGGGGACAGCAGGGATCCAAACAACGAGGGGCGATCCTCACGATCGTCAGCACTCTCGTTCCAACCAGGCCCCGCATACGGATTGAAATTAAGCTTGCTATACGTCGAGGGGAAGGACGACGACGGAGACGGCTCTGGCAGATCTGCGTTCTCTGAATCTGTGTCCGATTGTGCCGCGGCGTCGCGGCGGGCGCCCGGGTAGCGGTCCCATCCTTCGAGGAAGGAGATGCGTGGGAGAGACATTTCAGGACATTCTAGAGAAGAAGGAGTGGGCAACTACGGAAGCTGCACTTGATGAAAGGTGTTGGGTTATGATTCCGCGATATCCAACTCTTCCCAGTTCTTATCTCGGCACGTCATTGCATCCAGATAACGAGTCAGGTGACCTGGGCATCGATTTTCGTTGATGGCAAGTGGCATCTTGATAAGCTGTCCGGATAAATGGATCAATTGCGATACTGATGTTTTAGATCAGGCCCTACCGGAGAGGTGATCCCCCTGATGTGTTACACCCGATCTGGTACTAATTTGCGATCCCAAACCTACTCGGCGCCTATCGCTCAAAGAGGCAGCTGGAAGACTCGGCATCTGGTCTCCCCACATCAACCACGGACGAACACACACCTGTCTGGCATTTTTTCCGGAAGCCAACGGGGACTAGTTTCACCCTGCCCAGATGAGGGACCGCAGACGCGTCTTGCCGGCGGGCCTACGAATCACGGCGTCGGCATCCAGTGCACGGCTCCCCAAGATCTGCAGGGTTCGACGGGTCCGAAGTTTGCCATGGTTCAACGAAATGAAAACCGAAGTCGCGGCCGACATTTCTACTTTAATGAAGGCTCCACCTTCCACCACCCCGGTGCGGGATTTGTCAGGCACAGAGTTGATCCCGGCGTCGCCGATCCAATGATCTATCTCCTTACCCATTCCTCGTGGGTTTGACTTTGGAGTGCCGTGACCGCCACATGGCCGAACAACGCCAGGGCAGAGACTACTACTCTGTACGGACTACTCGGTGACGGTCCAAATGATGACGCTAGCGTTTCCACTTTATTTTTGATGCTTGACCGATGACAGAGTAACACCCGGGCAGGTCTGTCACAGGTCGGATCCTGCAGCGAATAATCTCCGGCTTACATTTATGGAGACTTAATGTCGTCCCGCCCATGCATTATTGGCCCCGAGTTGAATGGCATACACCAATACGGAGTACACTGTCGATAATCTGCACTGGGGAATTTCCTAATCCCTCAAGTCTCACTAAAATAGAAAATGCTACATACCCAAAAAATCAAAAAAATGAAAAAATGAAAAAAAGGGGGATACGCGGCAACCGGTGGCAAACCAAACTCGTTCTCGACCACATCCATCGCTCTTTATACCTACTCGCTTGATCTTGCCTGCCGAGTTCCCGAAAGAAGCCGCAATCGGCCAGAACGCATCCAAGATCTTCTTCGGGCAAAGATCGGTTTTGATCGGGGGGTGGCCCCGGGGAGGCCACGCAAAACTTTGTCGCAGACGCGTGGGGGCGCGTGCCGTCCAACCAAATACAGCAGGAGTCTGTCAAAACGGGCCCTTGTGGAGAGGATTGCACCTGGTGCTGGGAAAAGAACGAGGAACGATGGCGTTGCCCCTTCCCGGGTATCAGTATCAGCCAATTCCAGTGAAGTTCCAGGGCATTCGAAACTCGGTCAACCACCCTGCTCCGCTCAACGTCGAGCTAACCTCCAACTTACCCGGCGCGATGTTTGGTTGTACCCCAAAAACTCTGCGTTGGCCTCATGATGATCTGCCGGTCTATCAGCGTCCCTTTTCAGGGATTGGCCACCCCACTTTATCTCCGCCATCGATAATTACTACTCGGACTTCATGATCGTAACTTGCATCTTATATCTCGCATCCTCGGGCCTGGGATGCTGATTATGTTCTTCTGGCTCCCTTTCCTTAATCGTGTCGTTCGCCACTCTGCGTAATGAGGGGATGGTCCGTATTAGTTCTTCTCCGGGGTTCGTGAAAATACTGACGTTGTTTAGCCTCACATGTCGTCTGCGCCATCTGAAATGTATGTCATCGCTCGTCACTTGCAGGATTCGGATCTAACGGCTTCCAGGTGACAAATCAGGATCGAAATGTCTGCGCTGTCAGCGATCTGGCCGCGAATGCGTGCCGGCGCCGGGGAAATCTGAGGAAGTTTCCTTTCGGCATGGCCAGAATCCTTCCTTGCGAGGAAAGGGGCCCCCGAGGTACGGGGAGAGCGACCTGACCTTTCCTGATGACCAAGTCTGGGTCGAAACATCCTCAGAATGTACGCCCTGGTTTGAAAATTTGGAATCTGGAAATCTTCTAATCCTTTGCAAGATTCTTTCAAAGATGAAACCGACCAGACTGCGTCGGAGTATCACGTCGTGCCGACGGCGAGCAACAAATCGCTCTCCAGGTCCCCATCTGAAGCGCGCTCTACCTCCTCGTCCACTATGGACCTTCCTTTACCTGGCCCGGGCACCAAACTTCCACTTTACATCGCAGACTCTCAAGTCGGAACACGCTCCAACTCGGCAAACTCACCTCGATCATCTAGCACAACCCCCGGTCAACCGCGACTGGCAAGCGTAACAGAAGCTTACCTACTCCGGCATTTCCAAATCTATCTTGCGCCATGGGTAAGTACTTTTTCCCCCTGAACAGGCCGCGCTTCTAACCAAAGTCCAGCTTGACGCCGGGGATCCCGAACGACACTTCTGCGCAGATGTAGCCGCGCGAGCTAGCTCTTCCCCACTCCTGCTATACGCTTGTCTCGCCGTATCGGCATGCCATCTATCCCGAACGGCAAACACGATCTCCCCCGAGGTCGCAGATAGCTATCATGAGCGCTGCGTCTCCATCATGCTCCCAGTCCTCGACAAGCCCGAATTTGAAATCGGCCTCGACATCCTCCTCAGCTCAACCGTGATCCTCCGCTTCTTTGAACAGATCTCCTGTATGCATTTCACCCCGCCAACTCCGACTCCCCCGCTGACCTTAACAGCTCACACCCCCTCCAACGACCCGCAACGCCACCTCCTCGCCGGGTCCGTGTATATCAGCTCGCATGTGGACTGCGCTATTTCACCCGGTCTGACATCGGCTTCCTTCTGGGTCTTCGTCATCCAAGACATTCAGTTCGCGCTTACGTACCAGAAATGTCTTCGACTGAGCTTCGCGCCATTTGATGATCGGCTTCGTCGTTGGTGGGCCGCCAAGCCGTGTACCGAGCGCGACTGGGTTAACCGAGCGATTTGGCTTCTTGCCGAGACTGTGGAGTTTTGCTATAATATCTCGGGCCGGAACTATGGCGGTCATCTTGGTATTGCCGGGGAGAATGCGCTGAAGCAAAGGATTCTGGACTGGGAGACTGGAAGGCCGGATACGTTTACGCCGTTGCATGTTTCACCGCCAGATCCCGGGAGGGGGAAGCCGTTTCCCGTGGTTTGGTATACGAGTTTATATCATTGTGAGTTATATCCTGGTGTTTGGTTTGTTCTGATTTGGGGTGTTGTGCTGATACTTTTTTGGCAGCTACGGCTATGCAGCATGTATGTCTTGCCAAGGCGCTGCTTCTGATTCGCGAATTCGACGTATATGACAGGGGGTTGATGTCTGCCGAGCATCAAATGAACATCAAGGAGCAAATCTCGGACAACCTGAATTACCTTTGGGGCATTGCTCTGTCGGCGGATGACGAGCCATCTTTGCGGATCATGGCTTGTCACGCGTTGTGTGCTTGTACGTCTTGCACCATCCCCCTCAACCTATTGGCTCGGTACTAATGCTTGGTTATAGGCAGCGCATGGATAGATGACCCTCAGGCGCAGAATCTATTGTTTGATCTGCTCCGTCGCACAGAACGGGACAACGGATGGCCATGGGCTTACGTGGAGCATCGGATTCTGCAAACGTGGCAGGGGAGTCCGAGTTGAATAGAATATACCCATTTCAATCGACAGTCATACAAAAATCTATATACCCGATTCAATTCTCATACGTTTCGCTTGTTGATTCCACTTTTTCCAATAACCGGATATGTCAGGGGATGGAAGGGGAACATGTGTCGGCGATGCTTGTTTTCTCCAGGGACCGGATCGGCGAGGGGGCATGGGACGATGCACTTCGGCAAATGCATTTCCCCAGCCATTGTGCCGAAAGCTCATTATGTCTTACGTGAGCCTAAGCATCTTCACATGGTCCAGGGTCAGGGCTGAAATTAGGATATCGTGCATTCGACGTGAGATCTCACGGCTGCTACCTCGGTATGCAAGACCCACAATGGATCTGCCGATCCAAATTTCTTCCCGCGCTTATCTTCATACTAGCCAGCTGGGTACTCCGATGGAGGGGCAAGCGAACTTTAGAACATCTGTTTACCTCGGGGAGATTTTTCTTTGGCTTGTAATCTGACCCTTGGGAACCACTAAGAATCCCGCATACTGGAGTTAAAACCGCGATTCGGTCTGACAAGACCGATGAGGATGGAGATGAGTATGAATTGCTGACAAAGGATAGCTATTTTCAGGGGTATAAGAGAGAAGACAAGAGGAAACCACAAATCTACAGCGACGATGTACAATCCAATCTAAAACTGGAAGCTTCCGTCAAAAGCCAACGGGAATGTAAACAAGCCCTCATCCATCATAGTTCCCAACGCAAATAGATTATCCGGATCAAACGTTTCCTCCATGCCCAACCCAGAGTCCACGCCCATCGACTGTTCGAGCATGCCTGTCGACATATCCGCGTACGTGCCACCCATCGTAGGGGGTGCACCGCTGTACGGCGTTGTGCGGTCTGCTGGTGTGAAGGGTTGGTAGAAGCCGCGACTGCCTATGTTTGGATTCGCGGGACCGGCCATGGAGGGCGTGAAGGATGACGTTGACCATGACGTTGTCGGTGCTTCAGCAGGACCAAATGGGGTGCCGGGCATTGTTGAGCTTGGAATGTTTTGATTCATGGTTGCAGGGGAGTAAAATGAGTCTTGGCCGGAGCGGGAGCGGTGCGAGATTGAGCCGTTCGAGGCGGCTCGGCTGGATTGATTTCCAGTGGCGACTTCGCTGAGCAGATCGAGTGGGGTTGCGCCTTGTTTAATTTGATCTCGTTGCAGTCGAGCTGCTTTATCAGTCGGTGTGTCTGACCGTATCTCGGGAGCGAAAATCTCTCTCAATGCTGGTCCGTTTTCTTTCTTCTTGACGAACCAGTTCCGTAGCATCATTATGATGTTTCCGAATTTGGAAGGGGCTCTACCTCCATTAAGAGCTGCTGCGGCGCGGTAAAGATTGATGACTTTTTCGAGGTAGGATTCGAGTTTGAGACTTTGCATATCGATGATTTGACCAATGCGTGTTTCGCTCGCAGTGAGGAGGGAGTAGATTTTGATCAGACTGATAACCGGGTAAGATGTTCGGGCCAGAGCAACAGTCGGCATGCACGTCAGATGCTCTGCATCGACTGACAGAATTATATCCAAACTTTGATGGATTGAGCGGATGCATGTGGTGAGTGCATCAATGAGTGGCGCAATAGCCGAGGCGGATACGTCGTCATTTCCTGGGGAGTTGGGGATGACGGTCTGTTTGCAATCGACGTTCATAGCACTTTCGTGCACAAAGAGGTTGGTGACATGGTATGTATGTGCCATGGGAACTGCGAAGCCGTTAAACAAATTTACATAGTGCATAGAGCATGACCTACTTGTGAAAAATTCCTCCGGGACCTCCTTCCTGAATTGTGCCAGCTGGTTGTTGAATGCCTTGATGGCGTACCGCGTTTTGCTGTCTGCAAACGAGGTCAGAGCCTCGGAGTCATCGCTCATGAGCTGCGTTCCGGTCTCTTCCAGAATGAAACCAAGTTTAGCCCACCAAACAACTTGCCGATCAGACGGTAAGGCGTCGGGGTGCGTTTCCAGGACCTGAATACAATCATCCATGTACGGCTGCCACCTGAGGAGATGGGTTCGTCTCAGGGCCGTGGTCACCCTACTTACGTTAGAGCACTTTCGAATACCTTGATGTAGGTTGGGTTAAACTCACTGAACGGACATGAAATAACATCCCAACCACGTTCGTCTAAACTCGGGCCCACTAATATCAACATTCGCACCCTGGGGCTTTTTGATGAGAACCTCCCTGAGACGCGCAAAAGGTTTGAAGTCTCCCTGAGAACGGCGGTTAAGGCCGAGGTCCATAGCCAGGACCACAGCAATGTGAACGAGCTGATAGAACTTGAGCTCCTCGAGATTATCTGGAGGCATGTACCAGATTGTGCAGACCAAGAGCGCCTGGATAATCTCGATAGATTTTTCACCTCTGACAATGACGCGATCAGCTATGACTTTATAAGTCTCAGTGAGAAGGGTGAGCTGAGTCTCCTTTTTGAATTTGCCAATGCCGATAGCAAGGATGGCCAAAAACAAAGTAGGCTTCGCGCGGCGCACATCGCCCATGGTCGTGCCCGGCGAAAACACCACAATAGGCATCTCCACTGCCATCTGGTTGACATAGCGGTCAAAGGCAGCATGAGCAGTTTCAATGTCGACGAGTCCTCTATCAATCACATCCACAAATTCAGTGGCAGCTTCAACCTTGGGTGGTGCAGTCTCGCCGGCAAAGGGGCCACGCCATTTCGAGGCTGCGGTTTTGCGTGTTTGCTCTGCAGATGGACTGTCAGAACGAGAATACTGCGAAGCCAACAGTTCGTCGTGGCTGCGCTTATTCCCTGCCAGGGTAGGGTCCCACCACCGACTGGAAGGCTGGTCGTCGTGATTGGGCGGCTGTGACAGCTGTTGCTGTGCTGGAGGCGCCACCCCAAACGCACTACTGTGTGATTGTTGTAACGAAGCAGTCAGAGCATCGATCTTTCGCTCCAGCTCTGTCACGCGGCTATCCGTCTTCTTCTGGCGTTTCCGAGTCGGCGCCGTCACGACACATGTACGACGAGATTTGGCGCATCTCTTACAAGGTCCATCAGGATGCATTGGGTCTGTATCACACCGGACCTTAAGCTGGCGACAAGGCTCACAAGCCCGGGGCCGTCTAAGATCCACCTGATGATCCTCCGGTTCAGCGGAGGTGGCACCAGGGTGCGAACCCACAGGGAATCCGGCCCGATCGTCCCGGGAAACATCCCCGGTTTGAGAATGCATGGCCATGTGCGACGGTGGCTCCGGGTAGTCGGCCATGGTCGCTGTCCGTCGGGACGGCAAAATCAAACACCGTGCACGTTAAATTGCAGCGGGGTGGTTGATCAGCCGGGGACCACCAGGCTAGGGAGTGTTAATATATTTTGCATTATAACCAATCACTCTTCCTAGAGGCATCAACGAAATACTGAACTTACAGTGCGGATGAACCTCCGGTGTGACTGCTTCGTGCCTCACAAGCTCAAATAGAGCGGAGCACGGTGAATGCAAGCACCGACCGCCGATGCCTAGATGTTGTCTCAAGTCGCACTGCGAGTGGCTGCAGCGGTGTAATCAGGGCTTACCCAGCACGCGAGCAGAAATCGGATAAACCCTAGTTTGTCCGAGAATCGAATGAGCCCTGGTAACCTCGAATTCTTTGAAATCGAAGTGCGTTGCAAGTGGGCGATGACCACTTTCCTCCACCCGGCAGCCCGACACGTGACCGCCCCAATGTAACTCGAATGTATACAGCTGACGTCTAACTTCTTCATGGATATACTTTCAAGTGTGTATTAATCACAAAATTTATGCTGAGTTCGTTTCATTCATCATGTCATGGGTAATAATACACAGCGCAAAAGAAAACTCGTCTGCGGCGCTGCTCTGTGTCGATGATCTAAGTATCGAAACAAGAAAGAAAAAGAAAGAAAGAAAGAAAGAGCAATCCTCTGAGTCGGTAAATAGTCGAGCGGATGGGGAATTACCCCGGCAATAGCTTACCTCCGCTCATAGCACTTACGACGACACCCAGTGCAACGGGCACTCCGGCTTCCGCTTGAACCAGTCCACGATGCACTCTCTATGGAACTTGCAAAGGCACTCAAGGCGGACGAGATCCTGACCGACCTCGTAATCCTCCATGCATATCGAGCACTCTGCCGCTTCATTCGGCCCGCTAAGACAGTCCTTCTCCGTGGCCATAAATGTGACCATGCGTGCGATCGCGGATACGGGAGATGGAGCCGGCGCGGAGGACTCCAGCTGCGCTGGCGCGACACGGTTTTCGATACAATGCACAATATGAGCTTCTCGAGACTCAACTGGCGCATCGGCACTGAGGGGAGGGAAACGAAGACTACAGATCGGGCATAGGTCGCGCTCACATACGGCAGCGCTGCGAGAGTCGTCTTGAGGCGGAGGCCAGGCTGCACCGGATGAACGCAGTACAGGAGGGCCGGTGAATCGACGGGTGCCCCGGCGGACTTCCTCGTCATGGGCGCGACCAGACGAATCGTAGGTGTAGTAGGGGTGGCGGCCTTCCTGACCAGATTCCTGACGGAGTGAGAGGCGGCGGTAGGATTCCATTGGCCGTCGCTCCGGACGAGTATCGTCCTGAGGAAATCAATTAGCTTTTTGTGTCAGATGAAAGTAGTTTTCTGACTTACCAGACGCATTGTAGAAGGTCGACGCGCGGAGGTGGGTGAAAGCATGGTGGAAGATAGTGACTGGGTAGGTCGATGGCCCCGTACGCTCGTATAGTTTAGAGGATGCGGGTTTGGGTCGGGGACGCAGGGGTTGCAAAGACGAACTTCTTCGCCACCTCCCAGAGCAGGATTGATAAATGATGAAGAGATGAGGTCTTCTACAGTAAGATCAATCACTTGTCGAGGTAGAGGAATCGGTGAAGATGTAGGATGTGAGGAGGAGTCAGGCGGACGGACAATGTACTGCCTTGGGATGGTAATTCGGTGAGGCGAGCACGAAGCGCAAACCACGCGACCACACTTTCGACAGTGATGTTTACGATACCAAAGCTTGAACACTGTCCCGCAGATTGGGCATTCTGTAACTTCTGAATCGGGCTGCCACCTTGGTAACTCTGTCTCCGCCCCAATGTTTTCATAATATTGATGGCCGGTGCTCCCTTCTCGTTGTTGCAAAGCCATTTGGGAGGGCGATAATGAATTCACAGGGCCGACTTGCCTAACAGAGGTCTCCGGCCATTGCTCTGTGGACAACTCTTGACTCGGTCTAAGCCTATCAGACCTATCGCGGTTCGCCATGATAGACAGTGCTGAGGCCCGTCTTGAAGATACTGACGAGCCTGCGGGATAACCAGGTCCACGAAGAAGGGTATCTGTTTGCCGCGGATGCCGCGGATGCCGCGGAGTATATTGAGTCCCCTCAGCTGGCTGATGTTGATGACTACCCTGTTCATCACGGAGTAGTTGATTCTCTTCGTCTTGACCAGGCGGAGACGACGTTATATCGATGGCCGTGGCGTATGACAACCCCGGTGCCGTGGAAGAGCCAGCTCTCGACGATGGGACAGTCATGGACACCGATCGATGAGGAAATGCCGCTCGGGGATGAGGTTCGCGAGTAGGCGCTTCCCCGGAGCGAGTGCGTTGAAGACGGGGTTGCTCTCCAAAGCTTGTCAACCGCCTTTTTCGGTGTCTTGCTGGGTGTGAAGGCATCGGCCTCGTGAGGTCAATCGGCGTGGGTCCTGCCCTTGATGGTGCGACGTCCGGGGAGCTCATTTGTCTGGAAAGCTCCGGGTGCTCGTATATATTCTGTGTTTTTCTGCGATGTTGTGAAGCACCTGGCGATTGTTCGAACCGGTAATACCCCTCGTCTCCGATCCCAACGTCGGCCTGACGCCCAGCCCTCATCCTTTCATTGTCCTCGATTGTTCGAGGTTCGCCACTCTCGCCGGCGGGTAGAGGACTTGTCAGGGGAGGTGTTGATGATGCGGTGCTTGAGCCAGACATCATGAAATATTGCTTATATTCCGGTGATGTGACCAAAACTCCTTATTGGCATCGAGACCAGCCTCGAGCATCCAGTGTCCTGTACGTCATGAGATCTTCGATGGCGATATTGTTCGAGAATGCAGGAGGGGATAACCTGGTGGTGATTCGAGCGATCCTCCGACGATTAAGTGGCTGGTATTCAAAGGGAAGGTGACGGTTATTCGACGCGAAAGTTATGATTAACTGAGAGGTAGTTAAAACGCAGAGGGAGTTGTGGCGTCTCGTGACCCCTTGTCGACCAGTAAAACTACTGGAAAAATGCAGAGTTTAAATAAAAAAGAAGCGGTGAAGCGCACAAAGGTTGATAAGTTCTATACAGCGGCTGTTGCGAGTAACTGACTGGAGATACAGCCGTCATCAAGCCCGAGGGGGGAATGCAAGAGGGTGAAGTTTGGGTCCGGTCTGCCTTATCAGTGGGGCCTTGGGACTTGAAAGCGGTGAGACGGTAAATACGGTCGAAACTGGCAGATTCGGGCCGAGGCCGATCTATTCGGCTTCTACAGCCACTGTCTAGACATACTCGGAGTCGGGACACCCCTGGCGTTCGTCCCGTTGTCAACCACCGGATTTAAATAACCCCGAAACCACCTCACGATTACATCCATGGATTGTGTTCCTGCATGACTTTACTCATAAGACTTTACTCATAGAAGGAAGGCAATGTCAAGAAATTAAGCAGCGCCGCTTCATTAATATCCAGATTAAAATACCGGTATCAAGCTAAGGGAGCAAACCTTCGAAAACAAAAACGCCTCGCAACAATTTTGTAGCAGCAAGCACATAAAGGAAATTCGTCACGGGCATCGATCCAAATCGATGCTTGAGAATACATGTGCGTATGATGGTGAGGATATAATTTGAATGTACACTATCACTTAGAAGTGGTAGGGGATTGAGATTTGGTCTAGTGCTCGCGTTCCTTGTCCCCGTGTACAGCCTCGTCGACTAGCTCGGCGGCACTGCCGGCCCAGGAGGGTTGTTCGGGGCTCCCATGGTGGATGTTGTCTTGAGTTCGGTGGGAGGGGACGTAGCCCACGCTTGAGGGGCGGTCGGGACGGACACCGTGGCGGCCGGCTTTGTGGGATGACGTTTGGGAGCCGGAGGTTGAGGCGACGGAATGACCTCTTTCGTGGGATGGTGAGCTGCTTCCGCTGAATGGGAGGCGGGCTGTGGCGGGGGAGGATGGTTGGAGGTGCTCTTCGTCCGAGAAGGGGGGGTCTGAGACGTTTTTTGGTTGCGGGGAGATGCTTTCTGTGACGCTGGGCAGAGGCTGGGCTGTTTCTCCGGCGCCGTCCGATGCTGCTTGAGTGCGACGGGACCCTACTCGGCTGGGTAGTTCGATGCTACCGACGGAGTTCACTTGGGGTAGAACTGGGGCGCGTGCACCACTGGGCCGTTGACCGTCGTGGTCACCTTCCGAGTAACGGTATGGTTCCTCGCCGCCAGAGACATGGCGAGAGTGCCTGCCAGCTGCTGCATCTTCGGGATCATCGTGATACTCCTCGTTGTAGTCTCCCTCCCGGAAGAGGCCGGGAGGTGGCGCCCGAGCACTTCGGACGACCTCGAAGCCCTTCGCTTTATCCTTGGTCTTGCCCTGGAACATGTTCCGGAACCAGCCAGTCGCAGAAGAAACCGGGCCTGTAGGATCTGCAGGCCCAGTCTTCAATTTCCGCGTTCCGGTATGCGATAGTGGAGGACCGCGCACGCGATAATAGAAATCCACCTCACGCACGGCATAATCCTTCCGCTTCCGAGGATCTTCCAATTCCAGATCATCCTTGGGAGCAGGCAGATAAGCCGGCGTTGGCGTGCCTCGTCCGGACATTGGCGGGCCAGTTTCCAGATCCTCTTCCGTATCAGGACGGGCTGGCTTCAAGAAGGTCCTCGAGCGTCTCTTCCCCTTAGGGGGAGGCTCGATTGGCGAATTCGGCTGGGATGTTCGGCGCCCAGGCCGCGGTGGCCGATAGTAGGGATCCCGAGGGTGCGCGCCAATGAATGTGCTGCTGTTCGGTGAATCACCGGGGAAGCCAGCTCCGGTATATGCGGTGGGGGAGGGTATATAGAGACCACCACTAGCTGCCCGGCTGTGGGAGCCACTTTGCGAGCCGGCATACTCGAGCACTGCGCTGGCGCGTCCCTCACTAGCGGTCGCACGGTTCAACAGCAAGGCAGAGCTTCCTGATAGACTGCGGGGGCGGGACCCTTCAAACTGAGACGACATACGATCATCGACGTGTCCGAGCATGGCCGCCTCTGATCCGAGACTCTGACGGGTAATATCGCGGTTAGGTACACGCTTTGACAGCTGCCGCAAGCCAAAGACCTTGACCAGGCCACCACGAGTAGAACCACCAGCACCAGCGAGTCTTGCCAAGACTTCAATCAACGTTTGGAGAGCATTCAGGAAGAAGCCAAAGATAAGGACTAAGGCATGCAACACGAGAATCACATAACCAACCCAGCCGCGCGTAGCATTTGAAACTGTGAGCGATGGAACAAAAACGACGCTCAGGATAATGGTTAGAAAACGGATGAAGGAGAAGACGCCCTGATAGAGGTTCATATGTGTTGGTGTTGGGAACGGACGGAATGCTATGAGCGTGAGCACGGAGACGACTTCGCAGATGGCCAGCAAGACAACCTGGGCAATTCCAGATGGCTGCAAAGCTCCAATGGCCACACCACGGGCGAAGTTGAGGAAGATGGGGACCATGGCAAATGCAGCTGCATCATCACAATAGGTGTTATATAGCGGTCCATACAAGAGTACTGTTGGAAGGTCGTCAAAGAGATGAGACTTGGGACGAGTCGATGCAATCACACGGACCATCCAGATCGAGAAGCATATTAAAATGAGGATGACCAGTGCCGCCAATGCAACGCTATAAGCTGGAGACCCACTGGCAATGACCAGCTGGAAGAAAGAAAGCGAGATGATGGGAAGAAGGAGGAAGTTGAACACGATTCGAATGATGTTGCCGACTGTGAAAGGCATGTTCTTGGAACGCAGATCCTGTTCTGTATTACGCGCCAACTCGCGGTGGAGCCAGCGCAGCCCGAAACCGATCTGGATAAGTACCGTGATGCAGATCAAGATAACGAGCAACCAGACGATCATGCCCGGCCATATATCTCGCGTGGTGGCCATTCCGACCAGTTGATTCATGCGGTCAAGTCCATAGGTCCCGTTGATCGCATAGACGCCATCCACGATCGGATTATTGCCACCATCAGGGTGAACAAAGCTCTGGTTGAACATAAGTACTGACCAAGATCCGTGGCTCACGGCCGGTTGGAAGTATCCAGGGTAGTCCAACGAGAGAGCGCCTGTCAGCACGACGTACTGCAGATACTGCAGGCAATCCGCAAACCCAGGTGTCACCAGTCGAAGGACATCCTCGTCGCGGCCATAATTGCTCGTCCAGCGAAAAGGATCCGTGGTGCCCCAAGGGCTGTACATTGCCGCAGTCACCGTTGCAATCCCGACCAAGATCAAAATGACCAGCGGCACATAGGCCAGGGCATTTTTGAGGGTTGTCCCAAAGTCGGGTGTGATCGGTACCGTTATGCAGCCCAGCTCAGCTGCGTCCGCGTCGCCGGATCGGATGGTAAGCGTCGGGGTAATCGTGGAGAAGCGATACGTCGAACCCATGTTATGTTGGACAGAGAAAGCGCGCAGCGTGCTCAAGTCGCTCCTAGTAGAATTGATGTGTGAGATTGAGAACGAGACGAACGGAGAAGAATCGACTTACAGATTGTAGTTGAAGACAGGGCCTAGCGGGCAGTCGCCCTGCGTGACGGACTCGCAGAACCGAGAAGGATGGTTAAACACCGCAAAGTTCAATACGTCGAACGAAGTCAGGAGCGTGCTGTACTTGTTGTTCGTAGTGCTCACGTCTACGATCTTGCCGACAGTGACGTTCGGGTCACTCCACGACGGGCTGTCCATCGAGGGATAGTTCGACCGGGGGTCAGCCGTGCCGGACACATTTCCATATACCGTCACGTTCAGCGGGTGTAAAGGGTCGTTCAAATTAAAAGTGACGGCGACATCGAGCGGTACGTATTGGAGCGGCAGCGGATCGGAGTCCAGGTTGGTTTTGCTAAGACAGTTGTCAAAGTTCAACAGCGCCGCAGCTGCTGGCGCTGCCCATGAGAGCAGGCAGACCAGAGCAATCCACCATCCAAGTGTCCACCGTCGCCGAGTTGAGGCTCGCCATCGTCGATTCTGGGAAACAGAGGGGCAGCGGAGGTATTCTGTCGAGCTCGCATGGACAGCGGCCAGGCCCCCGGGCGTGCGCGTCGAGTCATGACGCATCTCGTCTGTCTCGGGCATCCGGGATGACCTCCTAGGGGAGGTCAGCCCCCGTGACGAGTAATCGAATCCACGTTGTGTTGACAATGGTGCCAGGGTTGTTTGGCCCACGTCGCGCGCGTCCTCCCGGATCGAAGATGAAGCAGATGGGGACTCGAGATAAGTGGATGGGAGCGGGAAGGTGGGAAAAGCAGGGGTTTCGGGTCGGAAAGTCGAAGAGAAAAACGCGAACGGGTACAGTAAATCTGCACTAGAAAGCTACCCTAAGATAGTGCCGGTGCTAGGTAACGAGAAGCGAGTTCGGGTTAGGCAGGACAAGTCTTGTTTTTGCTGCGCCTTGTTGGGTCTGGCCCGGTGGAGATGACTTGCCAGTTATTATTAGCCACTCCTGCTGCGGCTATACAGTTGGACACTGCTGATGAAAGAGATTTGTACACGGTATCTATGTGACCCTAAAACCGTTGTCAAATAATAAAAGAGCAAACTTTTAAGAGTACGACCAGGGCTTTAAGATACCTTAACCAAAGGTAGGTAGAATGGAGATGCGAGTCCGGAAATGGTAACCGGTCCCTGCCTTCAGCCTTATGCCTTTTTGGGTCTGCATCCAGCGACTTCTTTCAATTATGCCATAACATCTTATCTATGAACGCCCTAGGGCTGCCGCGAAGGCAACTAATAAGCAACCGAGTGGAATTACAGTTTCTTCCCTGGTCGCTGCCCTGTTTCACCCCGCTTCTCGCTGTCTCACTTGATGCTCATCCCGTATCCGCACCAGGCCTTGAAAGCTTCACGCAAGCCGACCGGGACGTCATATGCGAACGCTTGTACGTGAGACACCGTGCCGACACCGGCCCGAGAAAGAAAGCAGTCCAATAACACAGTGGTCAGGACCGTCCCCTATCTCGTGAGGTCATGTCTCACTCAGTGGGGAACTGGTGGCTGGCTGCCGGGTCCAATGGCTGTTTCATTGAGCCGAACACGGCCACACCGGTTATTTGGGAGACGTAAGGTCCTGTGGATGTACTAGAGCAAGCCACAAAGAGCCGTCGCTGCACAAGAGGGCGATTTCTACATGGCACCGAATAATATAGTAGCATTGGTTGGATGTCTTATTTCTCATGGGCAATCTCCGAATGTGTTCATCCTGCCATGTTCTACTCGGACCGACAATCTGAATGAACGAACTGTGTTATTAACATGAAATTCCCTTACGGTTACGGATGCATCCACCAACTCGGGCTGATCAGCGCCGGCATATGTGAGCCATGACCATAGCAGTACGGTAGATTTTTTCTCTTTCTGTCCCGAAAAACGCACTAGCTGCACCCAGTTCAAGACTTCTGCTTTCTCTATTTCTCGACCTCGGCGCTTGTCGACCGCGGTAAACCGAAGTGGATCGAACAGCTCGCCTTTTCCACTGCTATGACTCTTGCGCAAACTCTGCTTCGTCATACTGAACGGCATGAACAGGTCGGTGTCATGTTGGAGAACTTTAAGCTCCGGGTCTTTGGCTCTGATGGCTGTTACTCTTTCCCATGCGGACCGAGATACAGGTACCGGTTGTTCAACTGACTCGGTGAGGTATGGACGATATAGGAGCCTTCCTCCTCAACACGTCGATACAGTACAGGCGTGGTTCCAATGGCGCCAACAACCTCCGTCCTATAAATACGTCGGCATGAACTACTTACCTCCACAAGGACACCCATTGGTAATTCGAGTTCGGAAGCAACGGCACAACAGGTTCATAACCCCAGAAATCTTCCCTGAGCCTAACTCACCACAGCCAGCTATATTTAATCAGGAACATCACGCCAACGTCTAGAATAGACATACACAGACAGTCACTAATCTGCCGATACCAACAGCGATCCAATCACTCCCCACACCACTCATACGTATTCTCCCGCGCACACAAGCCCCCCTGCCCATCTGCCGCGCAATCTTATGCAAGACATTTTAGACGCCAGACTCCAATACGGTTGTCGGATATAACCGAAATATAGATATAGAATGCGCTCTTTGACATTTGACTCCCAGATGTCTTTTTCGCTGCCGTCGTGATGAGCGCGGACGTCGGGTGTAGCGTCTACGGTAATCTTGGTTTGGTAAGGAGGCATCGCCGCCGTGAGATCGGCTGAACATGACTCGGATGATTTTGCTGGGGTTGGTATAGATGGAGTTACGGATGAGGCCGTCAAGGTTAGCGGGTTCAGACGGGTGTATACGCTGGGTGACAGACTGAGGTGGGTGTTTTGAAAATGGTGGTTGATGATGAGGTGTGCTTCGGCGGCGATAGTTAAAACCATTGTTCTGTTTGGCCATCTCCGGGGACCAGGGCTACGTGTATGTCGGAGGATTCGGTCGGATATTTCTATTTTATGTACTTTGAAATGTGTAGCCTGAGCGTGGTTCGAGCGGGGGTATAGAGATCCTCGGGATGCGGTGGTATGTGCATCCTGGTTTTATGACTATATTTTGTGAGAGGGACCCCGGAAAATTGTACGGGTGTGGTTTTATATATAACATGATTGATTGGTTTGTGCTGTCACAAAACGTCGAGTGAAGATCAGCACGTGTGGATGTCGAGATAACCTTGGCGTCTGGACGATCCACGACTTGCATGGAGGCTTCCTGTCCGCCGTTCCCCGTGGATGGCGCCTGTACGGATATATTTAGAGCGGAGAGGTGATTGTCTCAGCCGGGGGGTTAAATATAGACCGTATACGCGCGCAAACCTTGGAACACGTTCAAGTGGAATTGACAGAGGAATATACCTGAACGGCGGATACGGAGTGCACGGTCGTCAGGATGGCCTCGGTTGGCGATCATTGGGGCTGTACGACGCATGTCCTACTAAGGAGAACATGCCCGGGAAGGCATTCGACAATGTAGCGGTGACGCCGGGCATGGTTCAGAAGTCAATCTTATCCACTCTGAAAAGAAGGGATTGCATGCCAACGTTTTTCCAGTCCCCTGCATCGGGAGGACAAAAGGGGCAAGCCGCAAGAATGGGACATCCGATCAACTGCCACATTGGCACGGACTGTTTTTAGACTCGGGCTTGAGCTAGGGACGTCCCGGTGGAAATTGTATACTCCGCGGTCCTGAGCCGGTAGAAACGGTGACCATTGTGTACATAACACACAGGCACACCCACTGTACATCCACTGTATACGTGTAAAATGGTGTCAACACGGATCGGCGCGATCGCGATTCATGAGCAGAGCTCTGCTCAGGCCAAATGAACGACGAAAGACCTCGTCAGCGAGACCCGCTGCCCCTCCGCCGTGGCTGAGTTGGGTTTAGCGGGGTTTCACGATGAGACCCGCGGGTCGCAGCTCTTCATTGGTGAAGGCGGGGAGGTGGATCGTCTCCAGCGGGGGAAGTTTGGTGACAGGGTGGCTTTCGTCCGCTGCAAGGAGATAAAGAAAGGTCTGTAGGGTATAGATGTAGGCATGGGTATAGGTATGGGTAGACGGAGAAGAGACCGAGGATGCGGACCCCGTCCAGTACTCCAGGTCGACCGCGGATGTAAAGTAGAGCGACAGACGGACCCTGTCCACGCTCCACCTCCCCCTGATACCAAGCGCAATTTGAGGCATTCCTCTCCTTGATCCACATCCCCAGACACACCTGGTTCAGCTTGTCTATTGTTTAACTTTACACTACAGGTCTCTTCTCGGGTTATGGTTGTTTGTTCTGCTTCCCCTTAGACGATCTTCGTGCTCCACCAGGAGGCAATCGCGCCTCTACTACCGAAGCACGATCACTCATGCAATAACCGCCCTCTTTTTCTCCTCCCACTTTCTCCAGAGTGCGTCTCTTTGCGCATTCTCTTCCCCGCCTACAACCCACCATCACCTCGAGGTCGCCCCTGTCGATCTGCTCTACCTCTGCGGATTGACACGCCATCGGGGGAGGGGGATCCAACCAAAGGAACCGGGTTCCTTTGTTCACCGAGGGCGTGCGATGCGGACGACCCTCACTTCGTCCCACCGTCGATATGCCTCCCGAGGACCCCTTCGCGTTCCTGGCTGCTGAGCAGCCCACCAAACCTGTGAAGGAAAAGAAGCCGCACTGGAGAGATAAGCTCTTCTCCAAGGACAAGAACAGTCGCTCCACCCCCGATAAACAGATTCAAGACTTTCTCGCTACGGCCACTGCCCAAAAGGCTGACCCCAGAAATGCCCCTCCAACCGTGTCTACCCACCCTATCCCCTCGTCGCAGGACCTCGTGAATGTCCCTGCCCCGCATCCCGCCGTGCCAGTGATCCCGCCTCCTTCGAACGAGAACTACTTCGCCTTCAACTTCACCGAGGATGAACTCCCGGAATCTAGGTCGCTTCCGTCGCTTCTAAACCCCCTCAAGGGCAAGGGACTGCGGGTCGGGTTCTCAGATCGCGCACCCGAGACAATTGGAGAGGGAGGCGACGAGTCGGAGATCCCCACCGTCGAGATCTCGCGATCTGTTCAGCGCATGCGCGAGAGACAGGCCTCGCAATCATCGCAGCCACGGCGAATGCCCTCTCGTTCCCCGAACCCGTCTCGAGAACACCTGCCGACGCTTCGGGTCAACACCTCGCTGGCCGATGGTGATGGACGATCACGAGGCGCGCAGGATCAACGTGTCAGCCCCAGCGCGCAACAACCGCCGCTCTTCCAAGACCCACACGAAGAGGAATTCTTGAGCACCCTGCACATCAGCAAGCCGGGCTCTCGTTTATCATTCCGAGGGTCACCCGACTCACATTCGTTCGCGGAGCGGGTGCGGAAACAGATGCAGGTGGAGGAAGCCCGTGCATTACACAATCGCTACGAAGATGTCGCATCCCCGACGAGTGACGATGACATCTCCAGCCCCGAGCCTCTGCCCTCTCATAGTCCCCGAAGCCCCCAGGAGTCGGTTTACGAAACCCCCGCCTCGCAACATGCACCCTCGGTCAAATCGATTGTCCAGTCGATTCGTAATCCTTCGAGCCCAGCCGTACACCGCGCTCCAGCTAATCTGAGTCCCGTCGATCCTCGCATGCCCCCTAGTCTTACACCAGGAAGCCCGGCCAATCCCTCACCAGGACCGCCGGTTCCTACTCATGAGCCACAACCGAGAAATCTGGCCTCTCCGGCAAGCCAAGTCAGTCGCGAAATTCCATCAATGAGCCAGCTTGCATCTCCGTCCACCCAAACGAGTCGAGAACCATCGCGAAGCCCTCAGCCGCCCAAGTTTTCTTTGCGGAACGTTGCCAATCAGGTCGGGGACACCGCATTTGCCGAGTTCAAGAATTACATTGCCAGATACGACAGTCTTCTTCACATGTCCGCAGAGAGTGTCAAGCCGCTATTGGAAACCGCTCTAACAGAATGGGTCCGAGCTGCGATATGGTGGTTCTTGCGGGGCAAGACACGCTTGGAAACGTTTGCTCGCTCTCGGGCAACGGCTCCTCCCAGCTACGCGAAGCAGGCCGTTATTGACCTTGGGAAAGCGCTGTGGATCAATGAGAATATCGTGCCTACACACTACGAAGTTACGCGATACGGATCCATGGGAGTGGATGCTGTGCTGGCAGTTGCCAGCACTACTGGCGACAAGGAGATGGTCGACCTTCTCAGTCTCCACCAAACCACTCTTAACCACCTCCGGTCGCTGGCCATGTCTATCAAGCGCAATGATATCCTCTCTATTGTTTTCCGCGACGACAACTCCCCCAGTCAGCTGGATACCAGCATTTGGCTCCGATACCCCTTCTTTGCACCAGACGTCTCCGCAGTTCTGTCTGGCAGTGCAACGAGATCGATGTTAGCCGACAAGCCATCCAAAACGCCGAGTATGGTGTACATGATGCCTCTTGGCGACACCAGCCGCTACTTTAGCTACGGAAGCATGTTTGTGCAGGCGTGTGTCAGTTCCGGCGACGAAGAAGGCGAGCAGTACGCCATGCCGTGTGCATTGACGATTATTCGGGAGCGATCTGACTGGTACGTGCACGCAGCGATTACAAGTCAGAGTCAACTCGTGAATGTCATGATTCAGGCCGATCGCAAGCAGGGACCCACCTGGGAGGATGTAGACTGGCAAGTTCGGTCTCACTCCATGCGGGTCAAGCTACCCCGTGGCTTTGAGTTGGACGTTATGTTCAAAGAAGACGATTTCAAAACTCTGTGGAATATTGTCAAGTATACCCAAAAGTCGGAAGCAAGTCTTGAGCCCGAGGCTGGCGAGGCGGTGGTCTTTGAGAACACACTGAAAGTGTTCCAGTATATGGATCCTGGGACGCCCAAGGCATTCCCCAACGAGCCCCTGGAACGCTGTCGCATTCGTTTGTTTGAGCGGACAGTAAACATCACCGAAGGCACTGGCACTCGAAACGCCCATCGTGGGTTCCGGTTGACTGTGCTGACGAGTCCAAAAGTGAAGACGCTCAGTAACGTCCGCCATACCCTGGGCTACGGCGCGCCCGTTGTCTTCGGTCTTTTGCGGGGAGAAGATGGTGCGCCAGCTCTGCTTTTGAAAGTGACCGAGGATGGTCGTACGCGGTCAATGTTGATGACCTTCCATGAGGTGGACGAACGCACACAAATGCATTCTGTGCTTCTCGGCATGCTACCTCAGGACGGAGAGACCAAGACCCCCGAGATTCCCCTCCGATCGTATGCCATCGAGCAGCCTGGCGATTCGGGCAGTGGCCGAACACCGACCACACACCTGCAGTTCCCCGTCGGGAACGTGTTGGTTATTGATCAAGAACATGCCTATGTAGATCATGGCTACGGCCCAACGATTCTGTCGGAACACCTGAGGGCTTTCGTCGCTACTGAGTGGGGATCTGTGACGGACCGTATCAATTTAGGTGGGTAGACTCCATCGACGTCTATTGAGCTGTTGTTAATCGTTTGCAGGGCCTGGAGAACTCAAAATTGCATTGGATGTCAACAAGAAGACCGGCATGAGCTTGTTCCGCCCGGCACAGCATGATCTGACCGTCTCGCTGGCCGACAATCTCGTTCCTGCGGAAATGCCTGAGCAGGTGGCTGGCTTCTTGCAGAAGGTCACTGCTAAACCCATGGTCCGGCGGTTAGACTTTGCATCGATGCAGGGTACGTCTCTTTCGTAGTTTAAGTTGAACTCTACTAACAGTCCTAGATCTCCATGCGTTTGAACAGGCCGTCACCGGGTTCCGAGTCATCTACGATGGAATTGCTTCTTCATTCACCATCTCCCGCCGCCGCATGGTCGTACCCATCTACAAGAAATGGGAAGCCAGCCTGGCCCGCGTCCAGATCGTGCGACAGGAAAAAGTCACACAACTGCTCGCCTTCTTCGCGGACTTCCACCATGGTACCTGCATGAACTTCGTGCTCAAGGGCACCGACCATATTGAGTCATTTAATCGCTCTGGCAAGTTCGGACTCCGCATTGTTGACGCCAAGTTTGCCCTCCCGAAGAAGGATGAGGACCCGGCGTCGGACTTTGTGTGCCTGGATATGCCCGAGTATCCTATCGAACACGACGACATTGCTATCACCTTTGACACTGAAGCTGGTAAGTTTCATGCGATTGATTTGGCTATATACCCGCTAATAATGTACAGACCGCTCCAGTTTCAAGGTGGCCCTGCCTGGATCCGTGCGAGAGCCATCCAGAATGGGATCTCTGCGCCGATAAGCACTTATTCCCCCGCCTCCTTCATCTGCTCCATGCTCATGTCATGCCCATGCCCATATTCATATTCATTCTTATCCTCACCAATCTTCATTTTCATCTCCACCCTACTATACAGCGAGATCGGCGCCCCCCCCCCCCGCCGGCACCACGTGACCGTTTCGTGAAACCCCTCATTTCCTTCCAAGACTTCGAGTCAAGACTTCTGGTTGTATCATAACTTCGCCGATCTTCCTGTGCATACAATTCCGAGAACATAGCATAACCATGTCCAACATTGGCATTTCCACACAAACCCTGCACGCAGACGACGCGCTGAATGTCGTCACCGATGTGGCTCCGCCCATGCACCTGGCCACCACCTTCCGCTATCCCAAAGACCCAGCCGCCTTAGTTCCCGCGGCGGATGTTTGCGTATGCTCTCTTCTCCGTACATCTGATCCAGTCTAATCATCATGTAGTCCGGTACCCTAGGTACCTCCGATCCCTCATCCCACATCTACTCCCGCGCCTCAGCTCCAAACCCAACCCGCTTCGAAGCCATTCTGTCCTCCATCCTACACGGCGAAGCTATCAGCTACTCCTCCGGCCTCTCTGCCCTCCATGCAGCACTCACCTTGCTAAACCCTCGCCGCATCTCTGTCGGGGAAGGCTACCATGGCTGCCACGGCGTAATCGCCCTCTTTACCCGCATCAGCGGCCTCCAGAAACTCCCCCTCGACTGCGCGGCCGAGGACCTCTCCTCCGGAGACCTCATCCTCCTCGAAACTCCGGTCAATCCCAAAGGCACAGCCTTCGACATCGCCGCATACGCCCAAAAAGCACACTCGCGCGGCGCTTTCCTCATCGTCGATTCTACCTTCGCCCCGCCATCCCTACAAGACCCCTTTGTCCACGGTGCAGACCTCGTCATGCACTCCGGTTCGAAGTATTTCGGTGGCCACAGCGATGTCCTCTGCGGTGTCCTCGCGACCCAGCGAAAGGACTGGTACAAGCAACTCTTCGCCGACCGCGTCTTCCTGGGCTCTGTAATGGGCAACATGGAATCCTGGCTCGGCGTGCGCAGTCTCCGCACCCTCGAAGTCCGCGTCATGCGCCAGAGTGATAGCACCACTAAACTAGTGTCCTGGCTTAATAACGCCCTGCACGCTCCTTCCCCGGCGCCAGGCTCCGAGGAAGCTGCCGTGCAAGCTGTCCTGGCTGAAGTCTTCCACGCTAGTATCCAGCCTGATGGCGGTGACTGGTTGAAGAATCAAATGCCAAATGGGTTTGGGCCGGTGTTCTCGATTACGATGAAAGAGGAGGTCCTCGCCCGGACTTTGCCGAGTAAATTGCATCTCTTCCAGCATGCTACTAGTCTTGGTGGTGTTGAGTCTCTGATTGAGTGGCGCACTATGTCTGATATGACCGTTGATCGGAGGTTGTTGAGGGTTAGTATTGGGTTGGAAAATTGGGAGGATTTGAAGGCGGATTTCATCGAGGCGTTTAGGGAGCTGGCTTAAGCTAGTTATGTGTCATGAGTTTAGCGTGGGTCTAGATAGATTAAGGTAGACTTAGGTACCGCTTCCATGTTGCGGAGTTAATTGTTTAATGCAATTGCTATTACTTTTGCTACGTTGGAACATTCATTGGGGTCTCCCGTGTCGCGTCAAAGCGAAAGTATAAAAGGCAAGTATAAGCCGCCGAGCCGTATCGGCGAACCCCGCCTCGCCAACACAATTTCGACTTCACGCGTAACCTCAGCCATACGGTATTCTTCTTCTCTCTTCACCATCATCTCAACCATGGCCTCTCAATCAATCCCACAAGGCACTTCCGGCCCAGAATCATCCTTCACAATCCACTACTTCGCCGCGGCATCCCAATACACCGCCAAGAACACCGAGCGCCTGCCCGCGCCAACCACATTCTCGCATCTATTTACACTCCTGGAAGAGCGCTACTCCGGCATCCGGGACGCTATTCTCCGCAGCTCCGGCGTCAGTGTTGACGGCGAGTATGTCGATCTTGATGATGAGCCGACGCGCTTGATCCAGCCCGGGGCGGAGGTTGCTATCATCCCGCCCGTCAGCTCGGGGTGATATCTTTCCTATTTCTGAATTCTGTATTTTTCAAACTCGAGCGAGAATGTCATAGCATAAGCGAGCGTGTTCCATTTTGTGGATATATATATGAGATTTTACTTTTTCTTAATCAACTGTGCGCCAAACGCCGGAAATCAGACCATTAGTGCGCTAAAGGATGGTTTGAACAAATTGCCTCTCCCTTGCTATTTCGATATCCCATAACCATTATCCTCCCAGATGCCGTCAATTGTATAGACTGCGGACCGAACCCACTGTTTTACGGCGAATGATTACTTCTCTTCGGCAGCGGCAAGAGCCTTCTTCAGGCGCCACAGACAGATGTCGCAGAGGATCGAGAAGAAAAGCAGAATACTATTCGCACATTAGCATGCATGAAACTTCACAAAGAGCGGAGTACTCACCACAAGGCAATGCTCAGCCCCCAAATAGCCTTCGTCTCCAGACAAATCGCCTTGGACGCTCCGATCCACGACTTGTAGTCGATCTTCCCGCTGATGGTGGCAATGTAACTGTCCAGGTGCGACGAGAATGCATAAGCCGTTGCATCTTTGTATCCCAGCTCAGCCAGTGATGTGCACTTTAGGTAGGACAGCGGCTTGCCCATTACCACGGCGACGACGATGAATCCGATTAAGAGGAGCAGGTCGAGTGCTGCGCAGGCGAGGAAGGGAAGGATATTATCCAGGAAAAGAATCGCGGTAATTATGCAGTATATTACTGCGATACAGGTCTACTTTCATTAGAAGAGCCTCGAGTAGGAAGAGGGACGGTGCGGAACTTACCACGCTGATTGTCCCGATGAGAATATTCGGCGGCGTGGCGTTACTCGCGACGATCGATGCGATGAACTTGGCCGTCATTCCGATAATAGCAATGAGCGAGACAACCTGGAATAGCCGCGCCAGCTGGAATGTTGCACCGAGGGCTCCGTATCGAGGCATTTCGCGTATACAATGGGCTGCGAAGAATATATGTCGAATAGAAAGCGCTGAAACGAATCCAAACTAACCAAGGGATGATGCTGTAGATATAAATCCAAAAGATCAAGGAATATCAAGGAGTGTCGTGAAGAAATGCGAAACAAGAAGACAAAGAGAATGTTTGAATGAAAGTATGACCTAAAGTGAATCCTGCAGAACTGTCAAAGACGTTCACGGCTCAGCCTTATATAGCCCAAAGACACAGCCGCCGACATACAAAGAAGACAAGAATCTAGATTGTACCAAATTAGCATCAACCCCAGTCTAGACCACCCCAGACGCCCTCGCAGCCTCATCTAATCCCGTTGTCGGGGAATGTCTAGATCCAACCGCCGCGCATAGCGAATCAGACACCACAATCCAAGCTGCCCCATCGAGCGATCTGCTTATGTGACAGCTTAGCTACACGAAGCTCTCAGAGCTCTTTAACGTGTTTCTAAATATTACAGGGCGGGTTATACGTGGGTGTTGATCGCCCCACCCCGGCGCTTGGAGCTGGATCCTAAAACCCCGGGCGCCTCTCGACCACTCGTCGTCGTCCCGCTACCAGATCTGACGCAGGCGGCTACCGAGGTACTAAATTGAGGCTGGGATTAATTGGGTTGGGTAGTGCACGGTCGATCTTGTTTCATGATTTTGTTATCTATAATGTGGGACGGCTGGGATTGTTTTATTTAGATGCCTGACCTCTTAGGCTCTCTGGCCCCTTCCGCTGTCTCCTTTTGTGTATAATGTTTGCTGATTGTTTTTTCTCTTCTTCATGTAGCTGAGTGTCAATTTTCCTGACTGATCACCTCACATCTATAGATTAAATTCTTTTCAGCTCGAATTCCTTCGCTTTTTCACTAGGTCCCACCGGCAGAAGAGCCACGGTAGCACGAAGCCGAATCGCATTTTTTCGAACCATAAGGACAGCTCCAAATTTGGTCTCCAAGGTCCATGTTTACAAGCATTTTTCCCCGGCGTAATAGCTTGAGCCAGCCGTCAGTGACATTCATTGCGATCCGTAACTGGACGGGCCTGACTCGCTGTGCTGATTCGCTGTTCTTCGTCGGCCCTCCCTTTTGATAGGACTATCGAAGGGATGAGGTCTCCTTGAGCCGGAACCCAACCAAAATTTAGGTGGCAGGTTGGCGTTCTTGTCCTTCGCTCCCTTGCGTTGATTCTCCCTCGAAACAAGCAGAACACCCCCATATAAGGTCGTCCATGTCTACCAGTCTCCTCAAACCTGGTTCCACCCAAACGCACTTTTCGAATTACCATCTACCTAGGCAATAACCTTCTATCCACAATGAGGTTCTTTACCGCTATCATTGCCCTTTTCGCCGGCTCTAGCATGGCTGCTGGTGTCTGCCCCAGTGGCGCCCAGGCTCATTGCTGCACTTCTGATATTTTAAGCGCTTCAGGCATTGCCTGCTCAAAGCGTAAGTTCTTTCCTTTGAGATTACTTCCTCAATTTAGCCCTTTATCTTTCCGGTTTTGTCTCTAGACAAAGCTTTGTTCTGATTGAAACTAACCATGCTTCGAACGCAACAGCCCATCGTGTGCCCAAGGATAAAACCGACTTGCTCGGCATTTGCGCAAGCCAAGCTGGGGCTCCCATGTGTTGTTACTCTTCTGCTGGGAGCTTGGGAGATTGCAAGCTTGTGATTCTTTTTTGAAGCATTCGCGCGCAATATAGAGAATTTGTGTTCTTGAGAGATGGCAGAAAATATTCCATTGGCTCCTGTACTCGTCTTTTCCCTCCCTTGCAATTCAGACAACGGGAAATTAGACGCAAGGATTTTTGGAACCTCGGTCAATTAAACTTTTGACAATAGCACTATGTGATCATCATGGAGCTGCATCGGTGGCAATCGGGTTGCTGAACAAAATAATTATCAGATGGTTTGGATGTTTCCTCGGAAAATCTGGCTTCACAAGGTACACTAGCGGCGTGGGATCTACAAACTATACACAGTAACATTGCGAACGTTGAACATTCAATGCAGTTGGTTTCGTATTAGGATAATTATATGCCACATTATATTATATCACCAAGATCGCCACGTAAATGTTTCCCTTACTCCTCCAACCGCCAGCCGCCGCTGGTTCGCTTCTGGAAGAATCCATCAGGGTCATACCGCAGCCGAGTTTCCAGCGCATACTGCTTCGATTCAGGCTTGATACGGCCCCAGTAGTCCTGTCTATAGTAGGCATCATTCATGAAAAGTGGTCGGTAGACGTTCGGAAGACGACCCTCGTCGATATTCTTCTGGACAAGGTTGCCCATGCCCTGGTACAGGTTCTGGTTGGCTTGGTCGATTTTCTCGTCGTCTGCAGAGAATGAGTAGGAAAAGTCGAGCTCGATGAAAATGTAGTTTGTGTCCGTTGGGACGGATAGGAGGTCCTATTATTGTTAGTTGTCGTTATTTTGAGCGAGATTGGGAAAACTTACGCCACCACGCTCTGCGGCCTTCTGGGAGAAGGCCTTGGGCACGGGCTGGAAGGCGATAGAGCCCAACACGCCGGTGACGTCGAGTACGGACTCGGTTACGTTGTACCAGTGGTCATAGTACTCCTGTAGCACAGAAGAGCCTACGGCTTTGCTGGGGACGGGGGTGGTTTCGGTGGCGATGGTGTAGCGTTGTCCGCTGCAAAGGAGTTAGCGGGTTCAAGGTTATTAATCTGGAGATACTGACTGGAGAATGAAGAAATCGTTGTTCTTCAACAGATCGTAGTAGCTATCCCAGGTCTTGGCCGTGGAGGTGTGGTCGATCGCAGTAAATTCGTCAAAGACACCCGCCGGCGGTTCGGGTCCATCGTAGAAGAGGAACATGATCCAGAAATCAATAACCGCGCCGTGCTCGGAGGTCAGGATAATGGCGGCCTTCTCATCGGGGTAGTCGTCCACAAAGTTGCGCAGGGCATTCAGCACCTGGGGGGTCTTGTCGGCTGTGAAGACGTAGTTGCCGCCCCAGACCTTGTTGATAGGATGCGTCTGCATGGTGTATGCGGTGACGACGCCGAAGTTGTTACCGCCACCCTTCAGGGAATGATAAAGATCTATGCTCGATTAGCTCATGTCGTCCAGTCTTAGCTATCTCTCGCCCTTACCAGTATGCTCCTTCTCGTTAGCATCAACAATCGTGCCGTTGGCCAGGACGACCTGGTAATTGGCCACGTTGTTGGCAGCCCACCCGTACTGGGTGCTCAAAAAACTCATGCCACCTTGTCATATTAGAATGGTTCAAATGGAAACTTCTTGGGACCAGCATACATCCGAGCATATACCCGCCAATGCCAACACCTCCGAGTCGGCCACCGACAACAGCACGGCCGGTACCGTCCAATCCCTTCTGAGCCTCCTCCCAGGACAAGCCAGGTCCAATAACGGCAGTCTCGTCTTCGGGGTTATAGAAAACCTGGTCGAGGTTCTTAGTCGAAACCAGCAGGCCATCTTCGATACTGGCGAAGCCATTGTTCGGCATATGTCCACCAGACTTGACAGCAAACAGTGTCTCGACATTGTGCAGCTCTGTGATGACCTGTGACATCTCTGCAGCGCTAGATGGCGCCGCAATACATGTCGGCTTCAGGTCTCCGCATGCTGCTGACCAGTACTTGGTGAGATCGCTCGAGTAGTCTATCGAGAGGGGGTACTCGATATCGATTCCGGCTTGTTCGAGAGTTGAGCAGATGTCGGCGTGCACCACAGGCGCAATGGCAGCAACGGCTAGCCCCAAGGCGCGCCATCCAGCGCCGGGAACCATATTAAAGAGCGTAGATATATAGAGGTAGAATGTATATACCGAGGAAGCAAACAAATGCAAAGCCTTGGGGGATGGACTTTGAGTTTGTGCCGAAGGAACGATTAAGTTGAAATGGAAAGCTCAAACTTAGACTTGACCCTGGGAAATTGGGTTTTCGATTGATTTATATAGCCATTATTGCTGATACGTCCCCAAGAGTCTCGGAGGGTATTCCTCGAGCCACTGCCCCTCCTGGTGGAGTCGGAAGGACTAAGCTGGGCAAAAAATAGCGTACGGGGGTTCTGCAGAGACCCTGTTGACGGATTTCCCGCGTTTCCCTGATCGGGTAGGGAGCATCTCGCAGTTTTTTCCGGGTCTCAGGCTGCCAATAAAGACTTGGATGATCGGTGCCTATCCCCATCTCGCTTCTATTTTTTTGGCTTTGTGGGGTTGGGTCGGCTCCGGCCAGCTGGATGCTTGCTTAAACCTCGGGTTTCTAGTCGGAGAGAATGCTTCGTCGAATGAGGTCACCAGTTTAAACGTCTTTGCCAACCAAAAGCCTGTCTGGTGTCGATCGTGAGGATATGCGTTATTGAATGCTCTTGACGGCATGGAGTCATTCTCCACCCGAACGGAGAGGCAGATACCAGGCGGTTGCCATGTTGTGTCATAGCGCGATTGGTATCCATGTGCCATGAGTGGTGGAGGATTGCAAGTTTGGTTCCTGGTCCACTAGTAGTTCCCAAATTGTAGACTAGAACAGGGGCTTAGAATCGGCATGCCGCTAGATGCAAAGAGGAGTTTTGGTGGAGGATCCGCTGAAAGTCCGTGCCCTATGCTCATGATTCTATACAAGTGCGCCTAAAAGATAAGCCAACCCAAGCTTGGAAGGGTATGGGAATGCACATATGGTGCGCCCGCCTCCGAGAAGAAAAGCAGACGAGAATAAGGTACGGTGCATCACAAAGGCATGCAGTATATAGCAGGCCCCTGTTCTGATCGACAGTGGGGAGCCTTAGAGTGACAGGGCCCGAATGGCCCGGTTAAGGTGGACCGCGGGGATTGCCCCTGAACGGTTCCTGCCCCGTACCTAGTTTAACGTCCTCGCTTAGACGGGTATAGAAATGATACGCGCTGGCCAGCAAGTATTTTAGGTTCTCGGTCTCGTGCGTCCCATACGTCCGACGTGATCGCCCTACTAGAGAAACTAGAGAAAGAATCCTCCGGACCAGCAGATCCTAACGCGGGGTTTCTCACATGAAGCCATACATGTACTACCGAGGCGGCCGATCGTACCGAGCCGACTCATCGCCATTCCTGAACGAAAACGAACACGCTGCGTATACGGGCAAGGGCTGTGCGTGCTGTTCACCGTAAACCTGCCCTTGAGAAACAGTCTTCGGGGGTCCTAGGTCTGAAACATTGATGAGGCAGTGGGCCTGCCGATTTTCGCGATCTGCCATGGCTTGTCCATACTTGGGAACCTGGGCCGTTATCTGTGATATTGCTACGAGACGGAGAAAGTCCCATGTGAACCCTGGTGCGTAGACCAAGTCAACCTCGCGCGACCAGCGCGCGTGATGAGACATTCGAGTCAGAGCCGAACAGACGCCGATCCCTGTGCGATCCCTGCTCGGACGAACTACGGCAGATGTCGCCTGAAACTGCCATGCCACGTCTGTGGATATTATTGCCTGGTTTCTTGAAGGATTTCGGGGACTATCGAATCTTGGCGGAGATGTCATGATCCGAAATAGATTTCAAAAGTTCACCTCACTTTCGAATTTGAGGCTCGCTTAGAGATAAATTCAAAAATCATCGCGATGAGCAAGGGACCTGTTGACATATCAAATCCCAAAGAAGGCAATAACAAAAATAGAACAAATAGAACAAAACCCTGAGAAGCAAGTCGCGGGTCTTGACAGGTCACGAGACCGAGATGGTACCGCCCTGGGCGGTGAATTATTATGCCAGCCAAATAATGCCAAAGTTTCGCGATCGACGAGCGTCGTTTGTCGACGCAACCACGACTATGGTGTTAGCCAGGACAGGGTCGCTGCAGAGTCTTGCCATTGCCAGGCAGCTCTGTGTGCGATGTGTAGTGCGACAGAAGCGAGCAGCATGTCTGCTCCCTCGACCTGTGAATCGCACGCCAACGCTCGGACGACGCTCGCTATCAACCACGAGGACTTTGCGATCGATTGTCGCTAATGAGGTCAAGGATGAGGTGGGCAGAAATGCGCCTTTAATAATCGGAGCTAGCTAACAATTTTCTCGCAGAACTCTGTCGAGAAGGACCCTCCAACTGCGGAAGAGATCCAGATGGCTCGCCTGAACGCCGAGTATGCGACGACCAACGATATCCGATATTACCTTCGCAGATGGCAAGAAATAGCGCCTCAAAATCTGGATTCAGTTCGAGAACCCGGGTCAGTCGCGAATCTCAACGCTGATTTTGTCATGATGAACGGCCGTGGAGAGACTGAAGGCGTCCGAGCCGGCTCGCAATTGACGGACCAAAACGATCTGGACATGTCAGAGGATTTTGAGGGTGACCATCTGGAACCGGGTGATATGGTCAGCCTAGTACGAGTAGATGGGACATCTTCCTTAGCCATCTATGTGCAGTCCACCAACAGACAGAAGCAGTTTTACACCGAACGTGGAATGTGGCGTGCCTGTCCGGCAGGTGAATTGGATTATGTCCTCAAATGCTTTGCTCCCACTGAGTTGCTTGAGCCAATTAAGCCCTATTTCCCGGATGGCCTTGCTCGTGCCGAATCTGAGCTTCAATCCACTCCGGAGGGTGGTCTCCCGAGACCGCTTGGGGCACCGCTGCTGGAGATGATGGGCAATTTCCAAGATCATATGATGGATTTCTGTCGGGAAAATGCCCACCGACTGGATAAAATCTACGATATTACTGCGGATGAGACTGAATTTCTACGATTGACTCTCGAAGAGTTGACCATGAAGGTTTTGGACGTCGATGAGTTCGAACTAACTGCTGTGAGCCTTTATGCTGTCCACCAAGCGGTGCGCAACCACCCATTCCTCATTGAAAAGGACTCGACCTCTCTATTCAGCAGCCTGTACCTGGTGCAGCCGAAAAGAATCGCGACCACTGTCGAGAAAGTTACCACATGGGTTCACGAACATCAAAACCATCTAGTTGAGGCCATTATGGTCAAGAGTACACCAAAACTCAATGACCATCCGATGCAGATGTTCATCCAAAAAGCACAGCGTCTCATTCGTCTGAGCCGAAAGGTTCGCTCGCCGACTATCATGTCCAGTGTGGGACCCACAACTCAGCAGTTCGAGCCGGGACAGGATGGCAAGTCTATGCTGTATCGTGAAGTCCTAACAGAAAAGTTCACTGATAATGACCGGATTATCCTGGAGTATTTGCAACTGTATGCAATCCCATCTGTGATCATGCCCTCTGGCACCTTGCGATCGGCCGCTTCGCACATCATGCGCGCAACGGGAATGTACAACACTCTCGGCCTCGGTGAGGCGTCAACGCGCCTGTTCCTGCAAGAGATTGGTGTTATAGCCCCATGGGAGAACCTCGGCCTCCTCGATCAGAGCCTGCTCCTCCCTGGCCACGGCATGTCTCTTCTCGAGGATATGAGGTGGGAAGAGATTGAGGAGTCCTGCCAGAATCTCTCCCTCACAGACTCCATGCAAGGCCTCCGGAAAGACTGGGGTGATTTGCCTGTGTACTGCATAGACGATGTCCATGCACAAGAAATCGACGACGGTGTCTCCCTCGAACGGATCTCTGGCTCTGATGACACATTCTGGATCCGAATCCACGTCGCAAACCCAACTGCCTTCCTGCAACATAGTGATCCTATCATGGAGTACGCTGGCTCTCGGTGGGCCACTACCTACGCCCCGGAGCGCACATACCCCATCTTCCCGACCTCCCTCACTCAGGCCAACTTCAGCCTCTCGCCCGGCCGGCCCACGCTGACCTTTAGTGCGAAGATGAATCTGCAGGGCGAGATTCTCGACACTGAAGTGACAAACGGAACAGTTCAAAACGTGATCAATGTCACGCACAGTAAGCTGCGCGACTTCTTCATCCCCGCCAGAAGGGGATCCACAAATTCGCTGCAAGTCGGCGGAACCCCCGTCGATCAGCCCTTAGCCGCTGACCGGGTAATCCGCGAGAACCTCACCCCAGAAGACGAGGACACTTTCACAATTCTCCGTAAGCTGATGCTCGGCTTCCGCACTCAGCGCCAAAAGAACGGCGCTATGGACATGCCACGTCTATCGACCAATCCCTCTGTCTCCGTCCAAATGGGCACAGTACCCCCAAAGCCATATGAGATGCAGGTCACCGAGGGCAGGTACTTTATCGGCGACCCGATAATCCAACTCCGCATGCAAGACTTCGATGCGCACGAAGTCCCCGACGAGTCTAAAGAAAACCTCGTCTCTCTGTTAATGAACTTGGCCGGTCACATCGCGGGCCAATTCTGCGCCACCCGCAACATACCCGCCGTTTTCGACGGCACCTGGTATGATCCGGAATACGCCCGCGTCACTCGCGACAACATCGCCCAGTTCGGCGGTGAAAACTTCTTTCATTTCGTTACGCCAAAAGCTCTGTCGGCGTCTAGCCCGATTAAACACCATTTCCTCGGCATAAATGCGTATGTCAAGAGCACGAGTCCGCTTCGTCGGTTTACAGATGTGGTTGCGCACTACCAGATTGAGGCTGCTCTGCGCTTTGAGCATGAGAATGGCCGGCAGTTCGATGCTGCTTTCGACATGCCTGAAGAAGAAGCCGCTCTTCCCTCTGACAGCGAAGCTGTCGAGGACTCCACCCCGGAACTACCTCCCCTCCCTCTCCCCTACACCAAAGCCGATGTAGACAACATGATCCACTTCGCCCAACCCCTGAAAACACGCCTGAACGAAGTCTCCTCCTTCTCCACACAACATTGGGCCTGCATGCTCCTTTTCCGCGCCTTCTACTTCGCCGAATGTGACTTGCCTCCTTCATTTCGAGTCGCCCTGCGCGCTCCGCGACTCACCGGACTCGTTCACGAGGGACCGGTTTACTCGGGCGTGATCACGAACCTGGGTGTCAAGTGTGTGGTGACCGTTCCCGAGCATTGCCCTGGTAGAGAGGATATGGATGTTTTCGGTGTTGTTGATGCTACTATCACGGCGGTTGATATGGCAAAGCTGGAGGTGAAGATGGAAGCGACACGGTTGGTTAGTGCTTTTGAAAGGAAGGGCGAGTGGGCTTGAGCCTGCTTCCTGATGGAAATGGCATTGTACAATACTGTATTATACATGGATATATGGAATGATCTCCATCGATTCTAGATCGTGGATCTCATGAAATAGAATTACACTCGAATCTAGATCGGAACCCTCGATATCGTACACTTCGGAGCAGAGAGGTATCCCCATCACGACGTCTTTATCTCTAAACACCAAATACCTCTTTCACCAGCGCCTTTTTGTTCACTGCTCAACGTTAGCAAGATAAATCCTAATACAATCCAACTACACCGGGAAGAAATAACTCACCCTTCCCCATCGCATTTCTCGGGATGGCTTCCAGAACCTTCATCTCCTGTGGAATCTTATACGAAGCCAACCGATCCTTCAGCGCACGCCGCATATCCATGGGTCCCCACGCCTTCCCATTCCGTCCACTACTCGCCGCATGAGCACTGAGAACCACAACGGCGGCGACTTTATGACCCCATTGTTCCGAAGGGAGGCCAACAACAGCAGCCTCTGTGACTTGCGGCCTAGCCAGGTCAGTAACATTGACAAAAAAAAAAAAATCCGGGAAAATACATACAAGGAAAGCAATTCCCTTTCAACCTCCAACGCGCTCACTTTCTCCCCGCCCGTCTTGATGATATCCACGCTCTTCCGGCCCTGTATGAAATACATAGGTCCCATAGCCCACTTGCCACTGGATCCAGACCCTGCACCCTCGACGACCCGTCGAGTGGCTACATCCCCGGTCCGGAACCACGGTTTGCCGCCGTCGGAGCTAGATACGAAGCTTTCGGCCGTAGCTTTCTCGTTGCCCCAGTAGCTGTGGAATACTGTTTCGCCGCGGAGTTGGATCTCGCCTTCGCGTTCGCGGCCAGACGTATCTTTGCTGTCGAGCGGGATTACTTCATCGGTTTCCGTGTCGACGAGCCGGGCTTCGACCCCCGGTAAAGGCCAGCCTACGCTGCCGTCGATGCGGTCTGCTGGGTCCAGGCCACAGCTGATGGCCATGCCTACTTCGGTCATGCCGAAGCGTTCGAGAAGGACATTGCCGTTGCTAAGAGATGTCCATTTTGTTTTCGTGGGTGTTGGGAGGGCGGCTGAGCCGGAGATGTTGAGGCGGAGATTGGATGGGGATATACCTTGTCGGGCGGCCTCTTGGGTATCTGGTGGGAGGTTGGCAAAGGACGTCATTAGGCGGTTGTAGACTGTTGGAACTGCTGTGAGGAAGGTGATTTTGGACTTGGGCTTGTCCACTGTGAAGGGTGCGGCGAGACGGCGCCAGACTTGGTCTGGGTTGAACGGGTACATGAATTCGATGGATGAGCCGGCGAACAGGGGTGCTACGATTGCGTTGACCACGCCGTGGATGTGGTGGAGTGGAAGTAGGTGGAGGAGTCGGTCTTGCGGTGTGTATTTCCATGCCTCGAGAAGCGAAGATGCTTGTGCTGCAAGCGCAGAGTCGGGGATGAGTACGCCTTTCTGTTGGATATTAGGCCAGTTCTTCTGGGATGATGAAAGCTGCACCTACTGGTCGATTCGTAGTCCCAGATGTATACAGCATCATGCCACCAGAGGCAGGCTGCTTCAGATCCTCCAATTGAATACTCTCACTCCCAGCACTCTCCTTGAGCTTCTGTCTGATATCAAACAAGGGATCATGCTGCAGTCCAGCCTTGAGAACTTGCTCCGCCTTATCGGCATATTTCTCCGTCGCCAAGAGCATTTTCGCCTCGGAGTTATCCAAAATATACTGGAGTTCACCAGTCGGAAAAGACGGGGACAAGGGCAATGCAATAGCATCGCTTGCAAAGATGGCAAGCAGCGTCACTATAATCCATTAGGCTTTGCTCGATAGATCCGGAGTGGAAGGACACAGTACCTACGTAGTCATAGCTATTCTCTGCCAAAAACGCGACCCGCTCCCCGGCCAGCTTGCCCGAGGTCTTGTGTTCGAGCTGCTCTTTCGCGCGGAGTACATCGCCGACGAGGTTGCCGTATGTAAATGAGCGTTCACTCACGCTATGAACGACAGCTAGACTGGCCGGGTCGTGTTTCTGTAGAGCTCGAAAAATCGGGGTATTCGGTAGCGTCGAGAGCAGTCTTGCGCGGGGAGCCAGGCGCAGAGGCTGTAGGCGCGGTCGCAGTCGCGAGATCAGACGACCGGGCATTTTGATCATATCCGTGCGGAGATTTAGAATTATGGCAAAAGCCTCATGGCTAGTTCCGTAGTCGAAGGGCAATGGCAAGTTGATGTCATGCGAGTGAAGTTCCGCGGAAAGATCAGGCAACTTTGCGACTCCGCTTTTCTCCAATTACGCTTATCCTCCTACTTTCTATATCTTCGTCCGTCTTTCTCTTTCTCTTTCTCTGCCAATTCCTTCGTTCCAGCTGTATCACAGCACCTCCAATGCTCCCTCGCACCCTCCCCGGCCTCCTCTCGCGCCGCCTCTTCTCCGTCTCCGCGAAAATGGCCTCCGCAACCCCGATGGAAGATCTGATGCGCGACAAGGTCCGTCCTGTAGCCCCGACTGCAACGCCACTTCTAGCTCTAACCCTCTCGATAGATCGTCCACGCCTTCACCCCGTCTACCCTGATTATCCGCAATGACTCCCACAAGCACGCCCACCACAAGGCGATGGAGGGCGTCGCCTCGAAGGAGACCCATTTCCAGTACGTCTACGCCCGATATGTACGACACGAGGACTAATATTGTTGTCAGTGTAACGATAACTTCCGATGCCTTCGAGTCGAAAATGCAGCCCGCGAGGCACCGTATGGTCTATGCTTTGTTGAAGGAGGAGATGAGTCAAGAGGGTGGCATTCATGCGCTGCAACTGAAGACCAAGACGCCGGCGGAGGAGACGAGGGAGAAGGAGAGGGAGGCGCAGGCTTGATTGTCTCGAGTGTTGAGGTTGTGATCTCGAGGTGGATGTGTAAATTTGTGGATGTAGGATTTGTGATTAGAAATGCCCGGCTTGTGAAGGGTCGGGATTGGATACCCCGTCGAATGTTCAATTGATTCAAGCTACAGTATACATCACACATATACCGGTTAAGTTTAAGTACCCCGGTTGGAACTGATAAAGGTAGGATAGCAGGAATCAATTATTAGACGTATTACATAGATTCTAGCGCCCGAGCATCAGCCATCAGCGATAGCCACGGGTCGCTCACAAGAAAACCAAACAATCTAGTATATACATCCACGCGCGACATTCGTCGACACATGGAGGCACAGAACAGCGAGCAGAATCATCATGACCGTCGTGCGGTCGCGGACGCTGTACACAATCCCGGAGAAACGAGACAAAGGAAACGGCGGGTCGAGCATTGCTTTTACACGGTGAGGAAAATATGACATGCGAGAGGGTGGTATAGAAACGAGAGGGGGATGGAAAGGTACAGGGAGGATATGGGAAAGGGTCGTACACGGGGGAAAGAGAGGGATAATGGTGCAATGCTTATTTCCCGCCGCGATTGGCTTCCGTGACTCCGACAGCGACACCGACAACGATAGCAATGATGATGACTGCATAGGAGGTTAGTTGGGATCGATACGATGGGAAGAGAGAATTGGCACGTACTAATGATGATCAACGCGTACCACTTCCATCGTCGGGCGTTGCGGGCACTGGTGATTGCGTTGTCCAGCTTGCTGTTGGCCTGCTGCACGTTACGGTGCGTGTCCTCGGCGCCCTGGTTGATCTGCTGCACAGCCGGCTCCTGCTGGTGGATCAGCTCGGCAACCTCCTGGTAGAGCTGGCCCAGCTGGACCATGTCCTGTTCGATCTTGCGGATTGCGGCGGATCGCTGCATGGTGGCTTGGCGGGCATCGTTGGCCTGGCGGGATCGAGTACCGGGAACCTATCACAAACATTAGCCGAGTCCGCGTGGGCCATCGTGCGAAAGTGAAAACATACCATGAAGGCCTGCTCTTGACCGGCCAGAACATTCTGCACACCCTGCTCGAGCTCCTCGGGGCTAGCCTCGGGGTTGGCAATCGCATACCGGCGGCGGACCTGCTCTTCCAAGCGCTTCCGGAAGTCCGACTGGGTGCGCTGGTACTGCTCGATCTCGCGGCGGAGGTTGCGGTTGACGTTCTCGACCTGACCGGAGACACGTGGGTCACCGGAGCCGGGAGTCTCCTTGATGCGTTTGAACTGGTCACGCAAGTAGCGCAGGGCGGTGTTGATCTCGTCCTCGATGTAGTCGACAGTCTGGCGTGCCTGCTGGTCCTCCTTGCCGGTGGCCGACTCCAAAAGCGCGGACTGCGCGGATGCCAGCTGACCCTCGCGCTTGGTGCGCAGCTCATTGATCGCGTCGTTCATCTCCTTGCACTTGTTGAGAATCACGGTCGGGCCGCCGGACTGTTGCATGTTGGACATTTCTGCGGGTGTCGAGTCAGCGCATATTCCTTCAGGGTCACGGCGGGACGGTCGGGATTGAACTCACCATATCCGCCGTTGCCCTGCTCCATGGCTCCAGCCTGGCCGTAGCCGCCGCCATAGCCATACGGCTGTTGCTGTGGCGGTTGCTGTTGCTGGGCGTAGGGGTTTTCCTGGGCACCATAGGGGTTGTACTGGCCGTAGCCGCCTTGGGTGTTATCCCCCAAGCTCTGGTACTGAACGTGGTTAGAAAGAGATGAGACACGTCAAAAGGAAAGACTCACACTCATGATGAAGAATGGGTTTCAGGGCAATGAAAGGGGGGGCTGAAGAGGAGGAAAGGGTGAGACGGGAGAGGTGGAGTGACGGAAGCGCTGGCGGTGGCAGGGGCAGAAAGAGTTTCAAGTGTCGATACGGATTGTCAGGGGTGAACTACCGCGTCCGTGTTGAACTGGGGCAAGTAAGGACTGAAAAAATTTAGCACCTAAGTTTAATTGAATTGCCAGTGAAAATTCCCCCATCTCCCAGCCTCCCTTGGACGGTGGACTCTTCGACTGTGGCTGATGCTGCGCCCGTTGCTATTTATGAGACGCGGATCGGCGACGGGTGGAGCGGTTAAAGGGTCCCCGTCATGTACTAGTACATCTTCACGCATACAATACGCAGCCATTAAGTAAGTACCACTACAAGTGGCAATCCGAGTCTGCACGTCATGATTGCAGGACACAGTGGGAAATACATGCACTGCAGGTGAACTCAATTGACGCGATTCAACGCACCCAATTGATGGGATCGATTTGCCCGATCCTTGGTTCTCAACTATATTTTCCGCTATCGGTGAATCCATATCCCACGTCCACTGGGAGTAACTCGTCATGAGCTGATGAATTAAACATGAGCTCAGCCACTTAATTACCAATCATGTTGCCTCAACACTGAGAATCATTCATTGTACTTGGCATGGGTCCCACTTGGAATTTCGACGATTCATTAGGGCCCGATTGCTTGAACACTTGGTCCGATCGTTGTGGTCGAAACATCCACTGAACCATTTACATTCGTGTCTTCTGGAAGAGCAGGCCTTTCTTTCGCCAGGCGATCCCCCTCGTCTCCGTCCATGTCCTGACGGCTAGGGACCTAATGCAGTTTTGAAAGTCTTGGAAGGATTCTAGGCAAGACCCACAGTATCCTCTTTATCTGCAGGGACAACCTTAGGGAGTGCTTAAGAAAGAGACTGAAGCACTGGAGCCTTGATCCAGAAGATGTACATCAATTCAACCGGTATAGTAACTTGGATTCTCTAATACAAGGCCCTGATCAATGCAATCCAAAGCCGCATCAGGTCTATCGTCTTCAAAATCCATGTCCGTTGGCTTTTCGAATGGGACCGATGTGGCCTGGACGCTAGTTCGGCTCCTCTCGTGTTGCAAAACTGACAGGTCAGAACCTCCAGGCGAACTACTCATCTTTATTATCCTGCTTCATCTTGCGTGCCGCTGAATATGAGTTGCGCATAGCATCAATATACTTGTCGACATTCTCATTTCCCTCACCTATAGAGAATTAGACGAGGAAGCGCTAGGACTACGGCCAGGAAACTCACCGGTATACCCGCTGATGAGATAAATAAACTCCTCCGTATGTAACTTGCTTGTATCGACCGCTGAGATACACTTGAAGTCTGGTGCGGGTATAGTCAGCGACTTGTTGGCCTTTTGCCTGCACGGGGGCGCTTACATCCCAGAACGCTCTTGTACTTGTTTGAAAACCCTTCCCCAGCAAAGTTCCAACGCCATAACTTTATGGTCAATCAGTTACGTGCTGAATCGAGACATTATCGTGCAAAAATACCTTAACATCGAGTCTGACGATGGTGTTGTGAACCATATAGACCAAATGCTTCTCCTCAGATACTTCTCCTATTCCCACGTTGCCCAGGAAGTCATCGAGAGCTGTTTTAACGACGACCTGGTTATGTTTAGCGATTTTCTTGGCTTTGTATACAATGCATACCTTGAACCCATCTTTCACAGTCTTGGCACTATTATCGCCCCCTGCAGGGAAGAACTCATCAACGGCACCGTCAACCAACTCCGCCGGCTATGGATAGTTAGTTGTCCGAGATCTGCCAGCAATGGAGCGTGCAATAACCTTGTTGGAGAGGTTGGTCAGGGACCGTCGCTCCCATCTGAGGGCACGAATTTCCGGAACCTGGGTCTTGGCTGTCGCATCCGAGTTCAAGAAACGTCTGTTTAAAAATTGAGCGTCGTCGTGCGGTCATAAAAGGGCTAGCCTTGTTCACTTACGCGTTAAGCTCGGCTTGGAACTGGTTGCGTTTCGAGTCGACAAGCTCTTGAAGAACGTCAAGATCCTGCTTTGCCTTTTCTTCGGCAGCTCTGTCGGTTTCCTTGACGGATCACCTAAGTGCAGAAATGGCTTGACCCATTTGGATAAGGGGAGGCGTGCCGAGCCTTCGAAGAGATTCTGCAAGCGAGTTTTTGTAGGACGATGCACAAGCAACAGACAAGACTGAATATAGGATCTTGAGCGGAATCTGAATGTGGACATCTGTTATAACATAAGTTTTTGGCGATGCGAATACACCGTACGCCTCGTGGTTCGCGGCAGAGGTCTAGTCCAATCTATTAGGTATTTGTATTTGGCCTCAGCTTTAGCTAATCACACGGGGATCTCTGCTAATACATGTATGGAGACCGCCTGTTGGACCATCTCGCCTACTATTTCCCAAAACATGGACTGGCATCCACCTCCGGCTGAAAGCTCAATGTTCTGAGACTTACATCCATTATAGAGAAAGTAGCCAAACTTACTGCGGACGAAAAGTGTCAAAACCTGAGAACCAATGAAAAGCGCACCGCGCGCGACTCGGCCCGCCTAACTAGTCCATGAAGGGTTAAGGTTAACTGCCGGTCCGAGCCTTCGCTCAAAACTAAGTTAATAACCGGTATGGGAGCCTTGGAAGGCTCTGAGGATGATTCTATAGGTGTTGTGAGGCGCAGGCATTAGACTAGTGTTTACAAGGATAAAGAGTGACTGGTGAAGATAATAATCTATTCACATTCATAATATATACTAGAGATTAATCTGTCTCGTAATCTCGTCTCACATCTGCTCAGCAGTCACAGGAAGATCCTGCTCCCTTATGCAGTATCAATACAATAACCCAGTAAATTAGTGCTTGTGCTGCGCCGAGTCAACAGCGTCGACGGGCTCGGTAGCGTGAGGCGCCACAGTCTCAGCGACCAGATCATCGTCCGCATCGAGAGCGTTCATATCATCTTCCTGGGAGTTCAGGTGGTGGAAAACGAGCCAGAAGATGATACCGCAGGCGAACGAGGCACAGGCCAGACCGACAAACATCCACAGGATGGCGGGGTCGAAGGCGGCAGGGGTAAGAGCTTCGGCGAGAGCGGAGCCGAAGGCGTTGGTGAGGAGGTACATTGACTGCACGAAAGATTTCATCGAGGGTGGGGCCTTGGTGTAGGCGTATTCCAGACCGGAGACGGAGGCGAAAATCTCGGAGATACCGATGAACACATAAGCCGGGGTCTGGATGGCGATGTGGACATGGTTGCCCATTGCGGTGCCGTCGACCATCGAGGCATCGCAGCCGGGGTGGTCATAGCAGGGCCCGGCGGCGTAGATCAGGTGCTGCACGATCGCGGCGTACATCATGGCCAGAGAGGCGACCACGAAGCCGAGGGAGATACGTGTGATCGGGCGGAAGGGAATCTTCAAACGGCGCATGAGAGGGTACACCAGAGTCTCGAGCAAGGGAATGAACACGATAATCGAGATCGGGTCGAAGTTCTGCATCAGATCATTGGGGATGCCGTGACCCTCCATCTGGCCGGCCTGGGTGACGAAGTTGCTAGAGAACTGGCCGTACACGACCCAGTAGATGGGGTAGAAGGCGAAGACGCGGCAGGCAACCAGGGCGCGCTTGAGCTCGTCGATGAAGTGGTCGTTCCAGGGCATGGATTGCACGCCCTTGTGCTCAGCCTGCCAGCTAGGCTTGGGGGCATCCATGTTGCGGTTCTTCACCATAATCCAGAGGGCCTTGAAAGCATCCGTGATGATCGAGCCCTGCGGCGGGCGCACGACGTAGTACTTGCGACCGAAAATAAGAACCCCGGTACCGGCGGCGAACATGCAGAGACACAGCAGGTAGCCCGACCAGAAGCCGATGTACAGCTCCATGTAGGGAGTGGCGAGCAGAGAGAGCGAACCGATGTTGATACAGGCGTAGAAGATCATGTAGATACGCTGGATTGTCAGCGACGGGTCGATAATCACGCGCTCACCCTTGGGGAGGGTCTTGAGCGCCATCTTTTTGCGCTTGTACTGGTCGGCAATCAGAGGAGCCACGTTAGACTTGATACCACCGGTACCCAGACCGATGATCAGAATGGCCACGATGAAGCCACCCAGGCCGGCACCGTGCTCCAAAGCAGTGGGGATAGAAGTGCAGACCAGGATCAGAAGACCGATCAGGTAGATACCGCAGAACCACACAATGGTCTTGTATTTGCCGAGGTACTGATCGGCGACAATGGCACCGATGATGGGAGTAACTGCAGGCCCTGTCAGCATCGGTCCTTATATTGAGTCTCGTGTATCGGAGCTTACCATAGCACCAGAATTGGAAGAAAGTGGTCAGACCAGTCGCACCCTGGTGGCCCATGCCGAGAGCACCACGGCCCTGGCTGCCATCCAGCGGGCGCAGGACGTAGTTCTGGAACAGGCCAGACATGCCGTAGTAGGTGAACCGCTCGCACAGTTCGACCACGGCCACCAGCCAGGCAGAGACGGGGAGGTTCTCTGCGACGTGGCGCAGAGAACGCTTCTCGTCCTCTGTGGGCTCCTCGCCGTCGGGGGTGACGGTACCATTCTCCTTGTCAATGGACATACTGTCCTTCTCGTTGTTCACCACGATGTGCTCGACGGCGGAGTCATTGTTGTGGGGTCTGTCAAAAGTCAGTTAGCAATGGGTTAGCGAGTCAGCTGTCCGATACAGGACAGCAAGACAGTTGAACATACTGGGCAAGCTCAACCTCGCGATCAGTGGCCGACATGATTCAGATTCTCTCGAGGACAGAGAGAAAGAGAACGAGCAGGGCCGGCCGAGTATAGCTATATAGGGCAAGTTTTTATTACCACACACCCGAGGTCCGGTGGGGATTCTTATCGGCGCGTGAACCGAGAAAAAAAAGAAACGCCTTCTTAGTACAAAAACACACCGGGCCAAGAGTTTTGGAATCCACCCGTGATGGCGATAAAAGGAGAAACCCCGAAATAACCATTGTTCGCAGCTCGCTCCAACCGTGGATGCGATCGGCGCTGTCTGTTCCACAACGCCAAATCACCGCACGCGCATCGGGCGAGACCCAATGTAACCCCAGAAGAAAAGACGGAAGCGACCAGCGGCAGCGAAAAGATGGCACTGCTCACGCGAGGGACAGAGCAGCTAGTGCCATCTCATGCCATCTCCGATCAATCACAGGCCGTTGTTTGTGGGGAGACTTTGATTTCTGGAAACCCGCGGCTCTCCACCCTTATCCAGCGAATCAGGCGTCCACATCCAGTCGGAAAATGCCGGTCGAGATGAAAATTTCCCACTGTGTATAACTGCAGCCGGACACCAGCTGCCGGAATCGAATCTCTGCGCCGGGTTCGCCACGAGAAGTCCACAGGAGGTGTCCACTATGCAGATAGGTTTACGGCATGTGCCGGAGTCCACTCTCCGGACTCCGTCAACCGTCAATCGTAAACCTCGGCGGCAACGTGTTTTTGCCCTTGTTTGTTGTTCCAGGGGTACAAAAAAAAAAATAATAACTTTGGTGGCAAAGGGATAAGCTTGCTGTGTACCTCTCCGGGTTGATAGAAATCGAAGACAAAAGGTCGCGCATTCCTCCGCATGGGCCTTCACCCGCTTTCGGGGTCTCCGATCGCGTGTCTGGGATCGGACAAATACCACGGGGTAATCTCGCAATCCCGTAATCGCATATTCCATAATCTCATCAGGCAATCGTTCAATCCGCGACTGATTATGCAGGGACTTGCTCGGGGTTCCCCTGTAATTCCCGTTGCAACGTTGGGGCAAGCCCGGGCTTGTCCCCGCGCCCAAGGCTTATCGGTCGTGGTTTTGACTTTCGGCCGTGTCTCATGGGGTCGCCCGCTCATCCCAGTGGTACCCCGGAGTCCGCATGGCCTTGTTTCTTGTTGGGTCTCGCGGGTCTCGTTGGGTCCTTAGCTTCGAGATGCGGGGAGGATTGGCGAAGCAGTTTCATTGTACGTATCCTGCAGAAGCCGATGATAGCCAGCCAATGCGAGTAGGGGTACAAGTCAGCAGTGCGGTTTTGCCGGGCAGTGTGATCTGGGGTAATTTTTCTCTCGTAAAAGCGTGGCGGGAGATTGCTGCGTGGGAAGGCGAAGGTGGAGTCTGGCGCTGGCTCTCGACCGTGCCAAGACAGGCCTAATGATAAGGAGGTTTCTGGCTGTCGAGTGAATTGGTCATGGTGTGGTGAGTGAATGTCTCCTGCGGTCATGAATGACCGGTGTCAAAGTCCTCATGTTGAGGCGCAAAAAAGGTGCAAAGCGTGCATCAGGAAAGAAAGCAAAGATCGGCCGCGTCAGACGGGGAGACGCCCATAAATAAAGAAACTCCCCTTATCGGGGCTCCGACTTCGCTTTGCCGGTTCAATAGGCTGCGCAGCAAATGGGATCCAAGTCCCCGAGTGCCACTCACGGTCTCCGGCGTATCGCCTGCTTCCCCTCCCTATTCTGCGCCCTTTTGGGTTGCTAGTGCCGACGAAGGGCGTGCACCCGAGCCCTTGGCTGCTGACGCCTGCAGGATCTACGCTTTCCGTGAGGCCGACCAAGGCTTTCCAAGATATTGGCAGCCGTGGCATCTCGTGCACCATCCGACACCGGGGGTTGTGCGGAGGTGGCTGTGGGTGCACGCGTGTACATGATCATCCCCGGATAAGCATTTATTAAGTTGCATGAATCTCTTGGCGAGATCACTTACACTGCGGTGTTGCTTGGTGATTATTCCGTGGTATCATCGCTCGGACGAGGCTTGAGCCTTCGCCCCCATTTACTCGTTGACCCTTGGCTCTCACCACTAGACTCGCATGGGATATGCTTCTTTCGGTCTGGGGCCGAAGTCGCTGACCGTCCGTGAGTTCTGATATTGCGACATCGCCGTCCACTCACGATCGTCGCAGTGGACCTCGGGGCTCTCCGGCTGTTCCCAGAGACTGCTGAGCCAGTCATGCATCTGGGATTTCTACGCTGTTTAGATATGAGATTGCACACGAGGCGTTACTAGTCCGTTGGAGGCCGGGATTGCTGCCGTTTCGAGGTTCAGCCAGATCCGGATTCATTAGATTACACCCATCATGATACGTTCATTTGGCACAGTCTCACTACCTGCTACTCTGCAGTGCGTCGAATGTTGCCCGCTGCACGATCATATTCCGTACCTGGAGATATGTGCTGCCGTCTACGTAGAACATCGCGTCCAGTGACTCCAGTCCTGAGCTTATAGCCCCGGTTGTGATCACCTGAGTCCCGAGAGAATCCCGCCGGCGGCAAGTAGGAGGGCTTCCTTGCAGATTGAGAAGAGGATGCGAGAACGTGAGAAATTCGAGGTTGCAAATGTGCGAATTGAACCCAACTCTAGAGCCTCTCCTCGTCCTCAACCGGTTCGGAATGATGGGTCGGGTACAACGAGGATATCGGATTCAATTTTGCGATCCAACACGTCTGCAAACAGTAGATCTGCCATGACGGTAAGCGAGCTTGCTGCTCGAGTTGTCACATCCTCGGCCACTATCTCAATCTCGATGACTCCAGTAAATCGAGATATCAGCACCCGCGGAAACCGGGACAGCCACCTTGCGGTACTTTAATTCTTCAGACACGGCTCATGGATGCTTTGTGGCAGAGATTGTGGCAGCTGAAGCATTTGAATTTAGGACAAGCCCTCAGAACAATATAATCTAAATATCACAGTGATGTGATCTGGCCACCCTTCTTTATCCACCGATGAAAAGAAGTCAATCGCGCTCCTTCGTGACCTAGATACCAATAGTGGGCTCTACGCAGTCCTCAATCCCCACCCTCGCTCTGTCTTCGCCTCTATAGGACCATGGTCAGAGATAACGAAGCACACGTGTCTCGTCAACCGATTACACTCCGTCCTCCACGAACGGGATCTCGCCTCAAGCTTAAACCTTCACCAGTTCTTGGTCAGTCACTCTATACCTGTCTATCACGAATAACGGCCTTCAGCCCCAACGGAGCCATAATCCCGCCCTGTAAATGTCAGATGTCAGATATCAGCCGACCTCCTCATCCTCATCTGTCGACGGGGAACCCGAAACGAACGAACTCACCGAAGTCAATTTCAACTCATACCCCGGACCGACATCCCACTCCAACCTCCTAACAAGCTCAAACAGCACAACTTTCATCTGTAGCACCGCAAACCCCTGTCCCAAGCACTTCCGCGAGTGTGCATTGAACGCAATAAAATGACACGCCGTCGTCTTGCTCCTCACTGCATTCTGGATACCTTTCACGTCACTTCCCCAGCGCTCGGGTTTGAATTCCCTTGCGTCGGGGCCCCAGATGCTTTTATCTGTGTGCACGCCGAATGCGTTCCATCCTACCCAGGTGTGGTTGGGTATTGTGATTGAGCCGCCTAGGGCGCATGTTGATGTTGTGACGCGGTTTATTAGTTGCGAGACGGGTGGGTACAGGCGGAGGAGTTCGAGGATTACGGAGTGGAGGTAAGGCAGGGAGTTGATTGTTTCCGTTGAGGGATTTGTGGTACCTGTGGCCAGGATTTCGGCGCGGATTTTGTTTTGAATCGCTTTGTTTGAGCCCAAGACCCAGAATGTCGAGTTTAGGAGTTGTTGAGCGTTTTCATGCGCCGTTAGGAATGTTACTTTGAGGTTGGCGCGGTATTGCTCTTCGTCGATTTTGCCTTCTTTTAGAGCTCGGTCGAGGTAATCGACTACCTGTTCGCCGTCTTGGTCGGTGCTTTGGATTCTTCGGCGGACGGTGTCGACGAGAAGGTCACCGAATTCTTGCATTACGGCGAAGGCGTGTTTGCGTTGCCGGAAGAGGCCGGGGTATTTGTCGAGGTCGGGGAAGTTGAAGAAGAGAGGCTTGAAGAGGGTCTTTTTGATGATTGTCTGGAGTTCTTCAAGGCGCTGTCCTGGTCTTTCCAAAGCCTGCACACGTCAGTATACCTCGCTTTAGTCGACCACGAAACATACCTCGAGGTCAACATTCATAAAACTGATCCCCATACAACTGAGCGCCCACCGCTGTATAATCGGATTAACCAAGACCCCTCTCTCAGCCCCCAACTTCTTCTGCTCCTCAACCAGAATATCCACAAAAAGCCTCGATTTCTCCAATAGTGGCGTCGAATCCGTAATTCGCCTCTGCAGCCCCGCCTTCATAACAGACGTATAGAGCTTCCAATTCTGGCCATGCGCATTGATAATATTATCCCCAACAAGCGCTGCAATAACACTCCAGGGAATCTTCTTCTGACTACCGGCTTTGGCGTATACATCTTCGTGTCGGAACATGTCCACTAAAAGCTGGGGCCGCGTTGCGAGTACATTCCAGCGCCCTGCGAACCAGATCTTCACTGCGCCGTGCTTTTCCAGTGGTTGTCGGAGCCATCGATCGAAAATGTCGTCTTGGCCCATGTCGCTCCATAGTCCCAGTAGGGAGATGTAGATTGGTGCTGTTGGGATGTTCTTGGGCATATTGCCTGGGATTCGGATGTACCAGTATAGTATTAGGATGGCTGATATGAGGAGAACTGGGATGCCTCGAGCCCAGCTGAAGATTGTGACCCACTCGATCATCGTGATGGTGATGGTAATTCCACCGGATACTGAGAAGAGATTGATCTTTTCCCAAAGCCGGCTGTTCACGTTGTCTATACACTTTGAGAAGTGCTGATAACGCGGGTACGGTCACGGCAAACACGGCTTTTGGTTCTTTAATCCAAGGTTTTGCTCTGGCCTCAGCATAAACACAGCTATGACTGTGCTGACTAGCACCGCTTGGCCGGAATGAATCACGGCGACATATAGTCCCGGTCTGGGGACACAGACTGGTCAGCACGGGGTTGACATCTTGTATGACCTGGTGGCATATACACCCCGAAGTTTGTTGGTTTTGCCCGATCCCTAGATATATTATCGTTTATCCATGTAAAGGGTTGCTTGGACTATCAAGAGTCTGCCGATAGGCAATGCACCTTTGGATATGAGAATGACTCGGAATGAGCATTTTATATAAGATGTATACATTGGTGAGTCTGGTCCTGTCATCGGGTGAGAATCACATGCTGTCATGTACATCCCCTACGGTAAGCATCGCCTTCTCAATACGTTACCTTTTTTCTTGTCGGAGGAGGACGGGGACTACGCCAGTCCACCATGGATTAGGATCCCGGAAAGGACGTCCACGGATAGGAAAAGGAAACTTCTGGAGCCCCAACGGTCCTTGGGAAAGAATTTTGTGTGGCCAACCGTGCTTGGAATTCTTCTGAGCTATGATTTAGGCTTGAAGAGTGGTCTATACACTCATATATGTGGTCCCTGCAGCGGTGCAGATCCGAAATATATCACGCCTGCATGACGATCCCTCGCGCCATACAAACGCCAACCATTGATTCCCCATCAATTTTAAATAAATTTAACTACTTGGGCATAGGGATTCCTGAAATACAATGGCACGGGATTAAGGTCTACCTCTCATCCACCGGGCAGGACTCTTTCATGAATCGTCGGTAAATTGAATGTACCTCTAAAAATGAAAATACCATACAGACAAGACCACCTGAGTAGATAACCTGCCCAGGTGCCACGACAGGCCTCATAAAATGCGTTGTGTTGTTTGAGTAAGATACATGTCGAAGCAATCATGTCGTCACTGCAAATGCAGCAAAGCTAAGGGAAGACGGGGAATCAACTTTTCTCCCAGAGTCAGACCGCACCGGGTCTCTCCATGTTCACGCTCTCCACCGCTCCTATCACACCTCAGACGGTGTACTTGGCCTTGGCGCGAGTGCTGCCGCTGTGTGCGCTGTCCGTGTGGCCCGAGAACTCCACCACGTCCGCTTCCTTCAGTCGAAGCACTTCCTTGAACCGCCCACCGATTGCCTCCAGAATTTCCTTGCCCTGCGCGGGAGTGCGGGTGCTCTTGTCGCCGGGGATGCTCTTGCCCACGGTGCGTGTCCACAGGCCGACACGGTAGAAGCCCTTGCGCACGTTCACCACCACGCCCATGACTTCGTTGTCGTTGTCGGTCTCGAGTGTCTCGCCGATGGCGGCCAGTTGTGCATGCAGCCACAGATCGTCGATGGGAACCGAGCGCTTGTCCTTGAATTGGTACGACCACTTGCCACCGTGCTTGTTCTGCGGGTCCTCCCACTCCGGTCGTACGCCCTTCTTGAAGAGGTGATAGTCGGCCTTGAGGCCCAGTTCGGAGGTAGGCGTGATGTTATTCTAGATGCGAGATGTGTTAGCAGGTAGGTAAGGCGATTGGTGGGGGTTGGAAGGTCGTACGTAGATGCCCCAGAACTCTTCGACGGAGCTGAATGTCACCACTTCCTTGAGCAGATCATTCCAGTTGTCGCCCTGTAGAACGTATTGTCAGCACTGAGATTTCCAGTCGGATGCAGCGACATTCACCTTTCCGCTGGGGGGCTTGGTGAACCACAGAGTCCACTCGTGCATGAGCGGGTGCTTCACATTGAAGTTCTCCGGGTTGTGGAAGACGGTGATAGCCTCATCGGTCGAGGCGACGGGCGCAGTGTTCTCATCAGTCACAGGGTGACCGTTCTCTGCCACGGCCGCCATTGTGGGTGTTGATGGTGAGAGGATGAAAGGGGAGGAAGGGTGAGTCGAAGGCGGTGTTGAAGATGATCGGAGGGGAAAGTTTTCGGGGCGGAAGGCGCGCGGGTCCGAAAGGCGAGTGCGAACAAAGAGAAAAGATCCTCTAAGTGAAGAGCAGATGATATCTGCTCCAGGCAGAAGGCGAGCGTTGAGCGGTTCGACTCAAGAAAAAAGACCCGATCGATTTTGAGATTTGACGTTATTGAGGCTACGCAAAAAACTGCGTTGCCTCTTTTGGGTCGGGCCGATTCCAGCCCTAACACTACGTAAGGTACATCCAACTATCAGAGTCTCCTTTTAATGCGCCACGCTTTCAAATGAAGATCTTTAAAATGCCTCTGCTCCATTTGAGTAGCTCATCCTTTTATAAAATGCAAGAAAAAAGATTCTTAAACCGGAAACAGACCCTTGTAGTAACCAACACGGTACGAGCACAACCAGTAAATAATCCAGGAACCAAACCAAAGTGACCGGAAACCCTCTATGAGAAATGCCAATGGTATCGCAAAAGAAGCACGAACAATGATAGTCATGTACCCATCCCTTTACTCTTCACCGCTGTTCATCAAGCTAAGGAAGCAGTTCCAGCCTGGACAATCGTTAGCACTTGCCAGGAACGCGCATATTCTAAAACAATGTACTCACCAAGGCTGACCACGTTGACCACTAGCACACGCAGCTCCAGCGGGACAAAGGCAAAGTTGGCACCCTGGACAAACGGCCAGACGAACAAGTTGGCCTGATAGGCGGGAGCAAAGGAAGCCTTCCACTTCTCCGCAGGGCTGCTGCCCTCCATGATGGCCATTGAAGACAAGAAGCAGGTAAGCTGCACGGGCGCAAACAGGAGCTGGTCACATGCGACGCGGGCGAACGTGGTGGTTGCGGTGTTCTTGAGGACGACGTGACGCTGGAGGATGCCGTACCAGGCGTGGGCTGCGGGGCCGAACACAGCTACAGAGCAGCAGGGATTAGCGATTGACAGTGGTTATTAGAGGCGATATTGCGTACCTCCACCGTACAGGGCCATGCGCCCGGTGCGGCTAAAGTCGTGCTTCTGGAGACCCCGACGGTCAACAGCCTGCTGGGCGAGGACATCACCACTGCCAAACAACACCTAGTATGAACTTAGATCAGATGCAACTGGATTCGATCGGGGGGAAGTCGTACCGCGCTGGTGATGCTAGCCGTGAGGACGGGCCGCTTGGCCAACTTGCTCTGGTACCTGAGTTGCGATCAGTGTTTTGGTTCTGGAAAGGGAAAAAAGAGGGGAGAACTAACCAACGCAACATTGTGACGATGGAGACTCGACTCAAGAAGCACCGGAAAAAGTGAGGGGAACAGGGTCAGCAAGGTTAAAGCTGGGGTCCGCTCATCTTTAAAATTGCGGAGTTGGCCATGTCAGGGCATTTCCCTGCTAGGAAATGCACCCGCCCAGGCGGGAAACTCCATCAGGATTTTAGCAGACTTTGCTTCCTCTGACATCATACGACCTAGACGACGATCAATTTCTAGTGACCTCCTTGGGATATAGTGAACAAGAAACCAAGAAACCAACAGAGTTATTTACACACTAAGAGTTCACGGATTTATTTTACGTTCGTTTAGTACTTTATGACTATGACATTATTCACCGATGCGCGAAGATCCCTGGGTGGAGCAGTCACATGACAGGAACTCGATCTCGAACGTGCACGTGCCACATTCCCGATCAGGCAGTTAGGGCACAGGGCATCCACTAGGGCTGTTCACTCGCTTAGCCCACCCGAATTTTCGGCCCAAACAAGTGTATCGAAGGCCACCTCCGACGACATCGACACATCCCCCTCGACAACTCAACCCGTCGCCCTACAACATCCAAAATGGCTGACGCTGCTCCCCGTGGACGTGGAGGTTTCGGTTCCCGCGGTGACCGCGGTGGTGACCGCCGTGGTCGTGGCCGTGGCCGTGGCCGCCGTGGTGGAAAGCAGGAGGAGAAGGAGTGGCAGCCCGTCACCAAGCTCGGTCGTCTCGTGAAGGCCGGCAAGATCACCAGCATGGAGCAGATCTACCTGCACTCTCTGCCCATCAAGGAGTTCCAGATCGTGGACTTCTTCCTGCCCAAGCTGAAGGATGAGGTTATGAAGGTACGACAAAATTGAATCGGAGGATTGCGCAATTGGCATTGCGAATCGGAATGCGGATTTGCGACACCAATGCGCATGAATATTACTGCAGGATGAGTCTCTAACCCGTTTGCGAACTACAGATCAAGCCCGTCCAGAAGCAGACCCGTGCCGGTCAGCGTACCCGCTTCAAGGCCATCGTCCTCATCGGTGACTCCGAGGGCCACATCGGTCTCGGTATCAAGACCTCCAAGGAAGTCGCCACTGCCATCCGCGCCGCCATCACCATTGCCAAGCTCGCCGTCCTGCCCGTCCGCCGCGGTTACTGGGGTACCAACCTCGGTGAGCCTCACTCTCTGCCCGTCAAGCAGTCCGGCAAGTGTGGTTCCGTCTCCGTCCGTGTATGTACACCTTCCTCGGTAGAATCGAAGTATCCCACTAATTTGTGTTCCAGCTTATTCCCGCTCCCCGCGGTACCGGCCTTGTCGCCTCCCCCGCCGTCAAGCGTCTCCTCCAGCTCGCTGGTGTCCAGGACGCCTACACCTCCTCTTCCGGCTCCACCAAGACCCTCGAGAACACCCTCAAGGCCACCTTCGTCGCCGTCGTCAACACCTACGGCTTCCTCACCCCCAACCTGTGGCAGGAGACTAAGCTCATCCGCAGCCCTCTGGAGGAGTTCGGTGATGTCCTGCGCCAGGGCAAGAAGTACTAGGTTTTTTGACGCACGCATGATTTAGTTCCGAGTTTCTTTACCCCTTCAATGTCTGCTGGGAGTGACATGTGGCTGTTGATTCCCCATTCGGCCGACGCGTTGGGTGTCCATGGATGTATTTACGGGAAGGGAAAACAAAAATAGCGAAACCGCTCCTACCAGCCATTTTTTCCATTCGTATTGATTGTAGTGTTTTAGATCTGGAATCATTGATCAGAGACTTCCCGAGGTTCCCCACGCGGAGATGATCTCCCGGTATGCGCTACTTCTGCAAGTATACGGGAAGTACATACTGCAGTGGCACACGTCATAGCTGGGAGTCAGCCGCAAGTAAACGTCGACCGTCCCCAAATCTGTAGACCTCGGGAATTCACTCTTTCAGGCAATGGACCACGAGCATATCAGATGTCAACCGTGAAGTCGAGGCGGCTTCTGCCCGAACAGGCAGGCATGAGCTACCTCCCCAGACTTCATATGCTCCGTTGCTCTCACTTACCTTGGACACCTTCTCAGTGTTTACTTCTTGCAACATCCAACATTGTTTACACTGCGCTTCAGATATTGATAGTACGACACCGCCAACCCTACAATGGACCAGTACGCCGAGCACTGGAATAGTACGCTGATGGGACAGGATTTCTGGAAAACTGCCGGCCTGGTGGACAAAGGAGTGAAAAATAAGTCTCCTCGCGAGTTTGATCTTTCTGCGCTTCACATTGCAACCGGTATGCCCGTGCTGAGCTTTGCTCCGTCATCTCTGCCTCAAACATTCACTTCATATTGGTTTTTATATTGTTAACTCCTCCCAGATACATCCGGCTGGGACACAGACCTATCCAAGCGCTTTCCATTCAACCAGGATCTCGATATGGAGCAACTTCCCCGCTCCCCAGAAAAGGAATTGTTCAAAGAACTACCTACGCTCCCACTGAGTCCACTGATGGAAACTCCATTCACAGAATCTCCCATGAAAACTCCAAAGAAGGAACATCGCCGCACCGTAAGCATGTCCGAGGCTCCCAGAACGCCTCTCCAACGCTTCAGTTCCTTGACTCATTCGCCGCGCCTTCATGACCTGGCTCGCCGTGCACGCTCCCCATCACCTCTGAAGAGGTCTGCACCTGTAACTCCCGTCGGACCGCGTTTCTGGTCTGTCAGGGCCTCGGCGCCTAATACCCCCACACCCCGTTGGCAGTTGCTTTCGCCGCTGAAGAGACCCCAGTCTCCGACAAAGGCAAAGACAGCCGTCGAGACGGTCGAGGTACTCGAGTCACCGGCATCTGTGTTCGTCAACATTGCTACGCCGGCAAAGCCACTCGTTGGGTTTCGTGGCGGTCCCTCTTGGCTTCCCCTTCCTCGGGACAAGTCAACGCTTGGACTGGATCTGTTTTGGCCGTGTGCTCATGGTCAAGAGGAAATCAACTGCCTTGATATTATGGAACTGAAACCCCTCTGCCAGTTCCGTGGCTTGCGCTCTCTCAAACTCGTTGGCATGATGCAGTCGTATCAAAACTACATCTGGCAGGCTGCCTGGCTGAACCTGGCCCTTGATGAGCTGGAGCTGGGAATGATGCTGAAGCCTGAGATTATCAGCCTGACTTATGGTAGTCAGTGGAGGCTGATTGAAGAAGGATGGACAATGGACGAGAAGCAAAATGCTGAGCCCTCCTACTAGTAACTAGAACAGAACCGAAAAAGATGTGAAAAAGAATTGGAAAGCTGACGAGAATAGTGGCCACCTCGGCGACGGCGAACTACACTCAAGCATCGGCTATGGCGAGTACCTCGACAAATACAGCATAGAAAAAGCCAAAGTCCTCGCCCATGCTATTGGCCGGACCAGCCAATACCTCACTATCAAGACCCTCACGCTGTCCGGATTTGTCGTGGACGCCGACCCTTTCCTACAATGGTTCGATCCCCAGAGGTTGCGCAGCATCCATTTCAAAGATGAGTGTATAAGGTTACTGCTCGTTGCCCGCGGAAGATGGATCTCGAGGATGTGCCTGTTGGTATCCTTACGCTGAACCTACAGAAGGATTTGAAGGTTATCGAGTTGAAGGGTATAGTCAGCACTGGGAACTGAAAGTTCCAACCTGCTCTGAAGGGCGTGGTCGAAGCCGATCCAGTGTGCCATTCAGTAGCATGACATACTACCTGGGGGATACCGGAAACGAAGCTGGATTAATGTTAATACGATCATACTTGACTGCATGGGGCACGAAAATACGTCACTAATTCATTCATGAATATGTTACAGGCAAAAAAGAGCAAATTCACGCCCGACTTCCTTCAATCTTGGGCATGCAAATAAAACCAGAAATGGAAAATGAAAACGAGATAGAGTAGAGATTAGAGAGATATGAGATCGGAATTCGAAGCATGGGCGTACTTTTATCCTTGTCGTCAGATCATCCTGCACCGAGATCCAACTACGCGCCCTCCTCATCCGACAGGCGAATGTTTCCCTCACTGCCGGCGCCGTGAGTCCAGAAGCCATCCAGAGAGGCCCTGGTTCAATTAGTAAATCATACACAAACAGGACGGAAGGGACATACAGTCCAGGAGAGGTATCGTGCGTCAGCAACAGCCAATACCCCACAATACCCTGCGTAAAGATATCGAGCACGGCGAAGAGGACCGTCTCAGTATCGACGCTGAGCTTGAGCGCCAGGGAACCAGCCGCGAGGGAACTAAATCAATCAGTACATCATATACTCATCCCGGGAGAAAGAGAACGTACATCGGGTACAGGGCAAACATCACGAGGGTAGACCCCGAGAACGCCCCGAAGAATCGTCGCAGCTGCGCATCCTTATTCTGTGCCGCCCGCTGCGCATGGAATCCCGCATGGTGCAGCACAATCAAATACCCCACACAAGACAGCGTCAACCAAGCCCATCTGGCCCTAGTATGTCCCGCAAAGGTCCCCAGAACTCCGGCCGCAAGCATAACATAGTTAGCAGCGATCGCGCTCAGGAGATTAGCACCCGGGAGACCGGAGATCAACGCGAAGTTGATGAGCAGCAGGGGCGTGCTAAGGGCCCAGTTGATATACCGGAGCCAGAGGACCTGGCGGAGGGTGTCGGTATGGGTGTTTGGGACGTGTTTGTGGACTTCTGTAATGTGGTCTTCTTTGAAGGTCATGCCTTGACCCGTGGACAGAGCGAGGTAGGTTATGAAGGAGATGGTTGTGATCAGGGCACTGGTGGTGTGGAGGACCCGCTTTGTCTGTGGGGATTTTAAGGTTGGTGCTCGGGTCTGCAGATCGCGGGGATGGAGCTTACCAAGGGTGCGCGTGCGGCGAGGGTGTAGAATACTAGGGAGGAGATGGCCATGAGGACGGTTACAACCCTGTTTCTATCGTTAGATTTGATCTTGCGGGATGATAGGATTAGGGGATGAGAGTGCTCACCAGAGAGTTCGTTTGCCGGTGTCGTGGAGCTCTTGGATCAGAGGGGTCCCGGGGATCACCGTGGGGATGGGCGCGATGCCCGTGGTAGTAGCCATGGCCGGAAAGTTGTCAAAGTCAGGAACGATCATGGTGAGACTTGCAGAGTTGAAGAAGAGTAGAAAGCTGAAAGCTGAAAGCTGCGGAGGTTATGGTGGAAGTGTTTCGGAAATCAGGATTTAGGCGGCGTCCACCGGCATGACGATGCGTCATCGCCACAACATTCGCTCTTACTTGCTCGATGCAACATCGCGTCTGGTGGTACGATCTGTTCGAATTCTATTGGCTGTAGTTAGATCTCTGATCGGAGATCCGGTATTGTACATGGAGTATAGAGTATATTTACAGATAGATTACAGGTCACTCAGACTCGAGCTCCGACACCACTTCTTCGCATCGCTGGCAAATCTCCTCTTCACTTGCCACCGGAACTGCATACCGCCAGCATCGCCCACATTTGGATGCTTGCGGAGCGTACACGTACACTGTACCCCGGCCATCGGGGAGCTCGCACTCCTGCTCGTACTGCCACTCCGCCTGGCTGATCTCCGGGACGGACTCGCCGGGTGCGCCGAGGGTCACGGAGGACACGACAAACAAGTCCGGTAGCTCGGAGAGGTGCTCGTGGAAGGTGGTGGAGGTGCTTGTATCGCGGGGGAGAACTACGTGCACGAATGATTGCAGCGACGAGCCGAGTTGCTTCTTTCGTCGGGCTTGTTCTTGCAGGTGCTTGATCACCGAGTGCACTGCGGTGATTTCCAGATGTCTAGTGTCCAACGATGTATCGTTCCATTCCCGTGCGGGCATAGAAATGACCCGTTTCAAGGGGTGTGAGGTGTGCGAGCTGATCGCCTCCGGTGTGTGCTCCCATGTCTCCTCGACGAGAAGCGGGGTGATGGGTGCGAGGGCTTCCTGAAGGTGGGTAAAGATATAGAACAGAGTGGTCTGGACCGCTCGTCGGCTGCTGCTATTCTCGCCCAGCGTGTAGAGTCGGTCTTTGATGGCTTCCATGTAGAACGCCGAGAATTGGAGGTTGGCCCATTGGTTCAGCGTGGTGACGGCCTTGTAGAACTCAAAATTATCACAAGCCTTTTGAGTTGTCTGCACCAGGTCCGACAGATGCTTCAGCGCAATGCGGTCGACCAGCTGCAGCTCCTGGTACGGCAAAGCACATTCGGGCTGGAAATCGCCCAATGCACCGAGGAGCAGCTTGAATGTTACCCGGAGCTTGTGGAGACTGGTGTGTACTGTCTGAAGCACCTGCTTGCCAATCACTACGTCGCGCGTGTAGTCACTGCTCGCAGCCCAAAGTCGGAGTACATCGGGGCCCAGAGCGTCGTAGATCGGACCTTCATTTTCGGCCTGTTTCTTGGCTTTGCCCTTGCGTGGCGGGAGAGGAGGCAGAAGAGTGCCATCCATGATCGTCTGTGGGGCAATGGTGTTGCCGATAGACTTGCTCATCTTGCGCCCAGTCTCATCAAGGGTAAATCCGTGGGTAATAAGGTTTTGAAAAGGAGCAGAGACACCCCCGGTTTTGCCAGAGGCAAGCTGGTGGGCAATATAGGTCAAAAGACCAGACTGGAACCAGCCGCGGTGCTGGTCACTTCCCTCCAGGTATACGTCGGCTGGGTGGTTTCGGCCTTCTTGGGGGACATCGATCTCCGCCCAGCTGGTGCCGCTGTCGAACCAGACATCCATTGTGTCTGTTCCACGTCGGTATCCTACCGAGTCGTCACGCAGGGATGGTAGTATCCAGGCGGAATCATCGGCGCTATCTGTCCACCAGGCATCGATGCCGCGCTCTTCAATAGTAGACATAATATGAGACACACTCTCCTTGGTCAGAACCGCCTCGCCTGTAGTCCGGTGATAGATAGCGGGGATCGGGACACCCCAAGCGCGCTGCCGAGAGATGCACCATTCACTGCGGTTCTTGACAAAATTCTCCAATCGGGACTTGCCCGTCTCGGGAACAAATCGGACCTCTTCCAGGGATTGGAGAGCACTAGCGCGAATGTCACCCACATCGGCAAACCATTGTTCGGTAGCCCGGATGATAATCGGGCGCTTGGAGCGCCAGTCGTAGGGATACTTGTGCTCGTATGCGTGCTGGGCGAGAAGTTGACCGCGGGCTTCGGCATATTCAAGGACAGCTCGGTTGCCATCTCCCAAGACAGACTTGCCGGTCAAGCGTGTGGGGTCGTGTGGCATCGCCTTCTCTGTAAACTTGCCATCACCGTTGACGGGCGCAAATACCTCGATGCCGCGCGCAAGACACGCCTCGTAGTCTTCCATACCGTGACCTGGCGCACAGTGCACCAGTCCAGATCCCGAGTCAGCGGTCACAAAGTCCGCACCAATGATCGGCTGGGGGTTGGCTTCTGGGCCTTTGAAAAGCGCTCGGTAGGTGGATTTTTCGGCCAGTTCCGATCCCAGAATTGAAGGAATGATGACCGAAAGCTCCTCCTCGCCCAGCATGGACTGGAGATACTCGAGCCGAGACTGGGCTACAAGCAGAAGGCCGTGCTCCTCAGACTGGACGATGGTGTACTCCAGCGACTCACTCACTGCGATGGCAGCATTGGCAGGCAAAGTCCAGGGCGTGGTAGTCCAGATAACCACGCTGACCTCCTTTCCTTTAATCAACGGGTCCTTGGACAAATGCGCTGGGATATCGACCAGTGGAAACTTAACCAGAGCCGCTGTCGACATATGGTTATCCTTGTATTCCAACTCGGCCTCCGCAAGGGCAGTCCCCGACGATGGTGACCAATACACCGGCTTGAACTTGCGGTAGATGAGGCCGTGGTCAACCATCTCCCGAAAGACCCCTAGCTGTCGCATCTCAAAGGCCTTGTCCATCGTCTTCCAATGGCCTTCCCAATCCGCCATCACTCCAAAACCTTTGAATTCCTTCATCTGCCCCTTGACCGTCTGCCGAGCAAGCTGCCGCGCAGACTTGCGGATCACCGCCGGGCTCATCGAATCCTCAGCCACACCGATCTGCTGTAACCCTTGAAGGGCCTTCAGCTCGATGGGCAGCCCGTGACAATCCCACCCCGGCACATAGCGCACGCGCTTGCCCCGGCCCAATTGGACGCGATTGATGATATCCTTGAGGATTTTGTTCAGTGCGTGGCCGATGTGCAGCTCGCCGTTTGCGTAGGGTGGGCCATCATGTAGGATGAAGGGCTTCGAAGCGGGTCGTTCGCGCTGTTGCCAGGCGTAGAGCTCGTCGGTGCTGCGCTTTAAGTATTTGGTCCTGTCGGCCGGAGACACGCGCGGGGGAAATGTGGACTTGGGGAGCTTGAGTGTCGAGGTCCAACTTCGGGACAGCAGTTGCGTCTGTCGCATCCTCCCTGCATATCCTCAGGGGCGAGGCGTTGAGCGTGGAGATTTGGAGATCGTCGATTTTGAAGAACTGCCGCTGTTGCCGTTTTACCAAAGTTACGATGTGGGTCCACCCAACATTGATAAAGTACTGTTTTTTATGGTAATCAGCTTTGAGCTCACAGTTTCGATATATTTATTCGATTCGAGTTTCGCAGCTAATTCCAGGGTCTAGACTCAGGGCAAGTTCGTGCAAAAGATCTGATTTTTATAGCGCTACGATTGGGGTGAATGGAGTTACACTCCTGGTGAGGCGGATATGTATTTGACTGGGGAAGATCTATACACCAACAGCACTGTCAACCTCGCGAGCTTTAGATTGGATTATGAGAAAATAAAGGACAATAAAATAAAATAAAACTGAAGCCTCGCTGGCTGGATGTGAATAAAATCTCGAATTATCCAATTTCGGATAACCTCGACTCATCCCAAATCTGAAGGTAGGTCAAATTTGCGACTTCCCGACGTTGGTATATAGAAATCGTTTCTTGTAGAAAGGTATGTTTACCTTATGATTATAGGGACACGATACTCTCCAAAAAGGAAAATGGAGTCAAAATATGCCTCATGAGTCTTAAGTGGCTCTGACCAGAATCCAGCGTCGAAGGTTTAACTAACTCGGCCACTAAGGGGAGCCGGGGCAATAGAGCACCTCTTATGTTATGCGAGATGGGGGTTGGGGGGACGCAAGTAGGAACAAGGTCTTTGGTGGTGGTATGTCTCAGTAGGTATCTCTTTCGATATGCGTCTTTCTAAATAACCCGTTGCCGTAAGCCGGTACTTCATTAAGTAGACCGAGAATATCTCGGAATAGATTGTCTCTTCCGCAATAAATGTAAGAGCTGCTCTAACCCATAAAATCACCGAGATGCGCTGTAGAATGATCACACCCAAACTCCAGTCATCGCTCATGACGCATATCAAATCAAACCCCAAAAGCGCCATATGTGTGCACCACCGTTGCTCAATAGACAGTCAGACAGCTCACGGCACCATTCTTCAGCACCTCAAACAGCAGGCCCGGAAACCCAAAAAGTTCGGTATTTCCCAACCCGCCGTCATGACTGTCACTTCCGGCACGCGGACCTTTCGACGTGGTCTCCTCCCAGCCGCCGAGAAACTCGACACTATTCTCGGGGCTATCGCCCCAGCCGCGGTTGAGTACCATCGGGCGCTGCATAGCCCGCTCTTCGCCCACATTGCCATATGCGCCTTTCCACACGCCGCGTAGTTGGGACGATATCTCGTCGTATGGTGACTCGGAAGTCAGACCGTTGCCGGACTGGTCAAAGTGGATAGCCCAGCGGCTTCGGCGGTGACGATTGAAGGGGTAAGACCCCGGTACGTTGCCGTGCAGGATGATCTTGGTTACGGTCAGTTGCGATGTTGATGGCTGAGGCGATGGGTCTGGTAGTCCCGAGGTTGGGAATGCCGGGCCCGGGGTGGTGGGATGTGAGATGAATGCGTCAAAGCCGTGGTGGAAGTAGTTGAAGAAGCATTCCGATGGCAATGAAGCTGGGTCACTGACGCTAGATGGAGATATTTCTTCGTCTGAATCATCAGTCACACTGTTGTTGGAGGAGTGATCAGTATCTGGGATGTCCATGCCTCGGCCGGGCGACGGGCTCAGGTGCAGTGGGTCGCCACCCGCTGCACGGTGGATGGAGATGCGCCGGTCATTTTTACGATAAATGGCATCTGGTGGGCCAAATTCTGCAATCAAGTCCTGTGGCGTGGTCTCTCCCAAGTTAATTTGTAACGGCGCACTCGTCCGTCGGGTTACTTCCAGTTTCCCGGCCCCGAAGATGTGGAATTCCTCAATCTCGTCGGCAAATGAGTCGCGTGCTTTGCTTACCACTGCGGACGAGCGCGGATATTGAGGTTGCTGAGTAAATAGCTTTGCTCGGGTCTCCGGCCATGAGGACCCTTGGAAAATGGCCATGGAGGTCGCTGGTAAGGCGGCTGAGGACGAAAGTAGTGCTACGAAGTCGCAATGCTCGGACCAGGCGGAGTGTTGGAGAGGGAAGGAAAACGCTATTCCCGGATATGACAGCACATAGGTGCCAAAGGGTGACTGCTCAGCCGGCGGTATATATTCACCCGGGTAGGATGGGCCAAACAAACGGTTGTAGACATGTCGGAAGCTGGGACCTTGGGGAGATGTGGTCGGCTCGGCGGACTTGCCACTCTTGAGAACGTCTTGGTTCTTGTATACCAGATCCACCTTGGAAAAGTCCAACACCTCGATCAGACGGAGTCGCTGGTCTGGACCATCGAACCGGAGTCGCAAGCCGTTCGAGGGTAGATGTAGCACCACAGGTTTGCGCAGGGGATCGGACGAGGAGTATGCAAGATCTATGGCAGGATATATTTGTGGGTGGGATTTGACTCTTGTCAGGACGTTATGCAATGATGCGCCCAGTGCTAAGCAGCAGTTAGATTAAACCCCGCGCGTAGATCAGAGGAAACATACTGATGTTGCCCAGGCCTTTGCCCGGGAAGGTCTGAACTGGCGCAGTTCGTGCAGTCATCGTAGTTTCACCTTCATGCGATATAAAATGTGTCGAAGACGTGTTTACAAAAAGCCCTGGGAAACAAAGAGAAGCAAAGAAAGAGAGACAAGATAAGGTGATCACACGCGGGGAAGCGATGACGCTGAGTCATGTGGGAGGGGGAGCGTGACTGGTCACGTGGGGTTTGTTTTTGTTTTGCCCGAACGGATCCACTTGGCAGTCTTGATCGTTTACTTTATGCACGGATCTGCTTCCCAGATCACCTATCTCCAACTTGCTCTTCAACGATGGCTGGCCCACCTCGGCCTGCCTCTGCTATTCCAGCAGCTGCAAGAAGGACTAATATGCGCCAACCCACTCGACGAACCGGCTCCACTGTGTCGGAGAGAGTGGCATCGCCCGCAGTAACAGGGAGACCGACTTCCACTGCTATGACACGTGCGACCAAACCGAGTCCTGACCAATCTGCTACCGGAAAACGAAAGGAGAGAGACTATGAACGTGAAATCAACGAAGATACTAGCATCCACGTGGTAGTGCGCTGCCGCGGTCGCAATCAGCGTGAGATCAAGGAGAACAGTGGTGTGGTCTTGTCCACTGAAGGTGTCAGCGGAAAGAATGTGGATTTGTCTATGGGACCGAATGCGATCTCTAACAAGACCTACGCTTTCGACAAGGTGTTCTCGCCAGGTGCGGATCAAGTAATTGTTTACGATGAGGTGGTTCTACCGATTGTCAACGAGGTAAGCTGATCATTATGATCCGCGTGGGAGCATGGCGCGCTAACAAATCATAGATGCTCGCAGGCTTCAACTGTACTATTTTCGCATACGGTCAGACTGGAACAGGAAAGACATACACCATGTCTGGAGACATGACCGACACTCTTGGGATTTTGTCCGATGACGCAGGTATCATTCCGCGCACACTCTACTCTTTATTCCACAAACTCGAAGATACCGAAAGCACGGTCAAATGCTCCTTCATCGAACTCTACAACGAGGAGCTGCGCGATCTGCTGTCTGCCGACGACAACACAAAACTCAAAATCTTCGAGAACGAAAAGAAAGGTCATGCGGCTACCATGGTGCAAGGGATGGAGGAGACTTACATTGATTCGGCTTCTTCCGGTATTAAGCTGCTCCAATTGGGCAGTCACAGACGCCAAGTCGCCGCGACCAAATGCAACGATCTCAGTTCCCGCAGCCACACCATTTTCACCATCACCGTTCTTACCAAACGCCTTACTGACTCGGGTGAGGAGTATGTCAGCTCTGGAAAGTTGAACTTGGTAGATTTGGCCGGTAGCGAGAATATTGGTCGCAGTGGCGCGGAGAACAAGCGGGCTGCCGAGGCGGGCTTGATCAACAAAAGTTTGTTGACATTGGGACGTGTTATCAACGCGCTGGTGGACAAGAGTGCCCATATCCCGTACCGAGAGTCAAAGCTCACTCGCCTATTGCAAGACTCTCTAGGTGGTCGAACGAAAACATGTATTATTGCCACAGTTTCGCCATCAAAGAGCAACCTGGAGGAAACAATTTCGACCCTCGATTACGCATTCCGAGCCAAGAACATTCGCAACAAGCCTCAAATCAACTCCCTTGTGTCGAAGAACAAGCTACTCCGAGAAATCGGCATGGAGATCGAGAAACTGAAGAGCGACCTTATTGCAACCCGCCACCGCAATGGTGTGTACATGACCCCGGTTGCGTATGAGGAGATGACCATGGAAAGCGAGTCCCGGCGAATCGTCAACGAGGAACAGCGAGCCAGAATTGAATCCATGGAGGCGAGTCTTCGTCACAAAGTGCAGGAGCTGTTCACCCTCACCAGCAACTTCAACACCCTGAAGCAGGACAACGAGGATACCCAGCACAAGCTCACCGACACCCGGGGCATACTGGAGCAAACAGAAAAGAGCCTCAAGAACACCTCTGAGCAACTGGATGAGGAGACACTTGTGCGGAAAGCTCATCAGAGCACTGAGAGCAGGCTTCGTGAAATCGGAGCTGAGATTCTGACCACCCTGGATGGCACCGTCGCGGACGTAAATGGTCTGCACGCGAAGATTGACCGCAAGGACAACTTGGAGTCGGATAATTACCAGACCTGGCAGACGTCCACCGACGAAGTTAGTGAAGTCACCCAGCAAATCGATGCCCGCATGGAAAGCTTCCAGATGCAGCACGCTAAGCTATTGGCGAGCATGTCGGGCCGTATCCATCGATTTGTTGACTCCGAGCTCAGCACAGTCGATTCGGCTCGGTCTCAGCTACAGGAATTTGGCTCCACCTTTGATAAGGTTGAATCCGATGCCAAGAACCAGACTTCGGGTGCTCATGATGAGATGAATGAAGTTCTTGAGGAGATCAAGATACTTCGCGAGGATGTGAAGACCAAGGTTGGCGAAGGTCTGAATGGATTGTCTGCTGCCGCAGCTCGCATTTCCAAGGAGGTTATTGGCGAATTCTCCGAGTTTCATTCTCAGCTGCATTCATCCTACAGCACCCTTGGCAAGGATTTCAAGGGCATGTTTGAGAACATGGTCTCGCATCTGGACCAGCAGAAATCCGAGATCCACAAGTTGCGCCTTGAGCTTCAAGAAGCCAACCGCCAGTCGGTGGAGGCTAACCGCAAGGCTTCCCAAAATCTTGCTCAGGTTCTCGAAGAGGAGCATGCGAGCGCTGAATCGGAGCGTGACAATCTCATGTCTCAGATTCGCATCCTGCTGGACGAGTCGAGCTCACGACAGTCTAGTCGCCTCAAGGGCAAGGTCGATACCCTTCGTAACGACATGACCGCTTCTGGTGACTCTCTTGAAAATGCTACTGCGCAGTATGACCGACACATTGATGAATGGATCTTCAAGGAGGAGCAATTTGCCAAGGACGTCACTGCATCTAGAGATGAGATCAAGGCAAAGATGCAGACGGACTGGGAGGTAAGATTCCCCGTGATCTCTTTTTCCGAAGCCAACGCTAACCACCACAGACCTTTGATCAACGCAATGCGTCCATCCAGCGAGTTACCGAGTCGGTTCACCAGGAGACGGTGCGGATTGTGGATGCTCAGATGAGCGACATGAGCAAGCAAATGGAGGCCCTTGACGATTTCGTTGCGAAAGCCCGGTCTCACAATGGCCGTTTCCATGAATCACACATTGGGAGCCTGGACACCATTTCCAAGAATGTCCGGGAGTCTCGCACCGCCATGCAAGGACAGCTGGATGGCTTCGGTGAACGCATCGGCCGTCTCCAGGAGGATACCAACATGCACACCGAGGAGCTTGAGCAGTCCACCGCACCCCTTCAGGATGGTGTCCGCCAGCCTCTTATCGACCTTCGCGCCAACATCCAAAGCCATCCGATGAAGGAATACGTGCCGACTGGTGTCACTCCTCAAAAGCGGCGCTATGAATACCCCTCGACTCTCCCTCGCACCGAATCTCATGAGGGTCTTCGGTCACGGCATCGAGTTTCCAAGCAATTCACTGCTCTTCCCTTCAATGAGGAGCCCTTGCCTCCCCCTCTCCCCGAATCCCCAGCCGCCTCGCCCTCTAAATCTTATGTGTACAGCGATGCCGCGGAAGAGGTAACTCACCCCTCTTCTTCATCCGCGCCCACTTCCAACACTGGCCTTAGGGAAGTCGATGTAAACGTCGCCAGACAAGTCGGATGTGATGATGATGACACCGCACCTTCCAAACCAGATACCTCCGCTGCCCCAATCATCACAGACCTGGACGAAACTCCCGAAAAAGATGAGCCCGAGCAACCGCCTCTCAAGCGCCGCCGCTCCGCGTCCACCAACCCCGTGGAAAGCAAACTGCCTCAGAAAATGCTCTCCAAGAGGATGGCCGGCATGATGGAGGGTCGTGAGAACGTGCCTCCGTCTACAGCTGCCGGTCGCCGATACCTCCGAACCCGTCCCTCGGACTAGTTGCACAATTTTGATTTGATTCTTTACGTGACATCTTGATACCCAAAATCGCTGGTATTTACCCCCTATTGACTGGAGTTTCTGGCCGAAAACAGTACGGAATTGTCATTCGCTTTTTCTTCTTTTGTTGGAGTCTTGGATCTGGTCTTTTCTCCGGGGCGTTGGGATCGTTGTGACTAGATATCTTACTCTTACGGCCATTTGATCTTAATTGATTGCATCTCGTCTGATATTTAAAACAGTAAAAGTAAGCAGTGGTATCCCCAAGAGCAGTGTCCAGTGCGTGGATGTAAACGCCATGCATTTCGGAATTGCGCCGATACATAAGTCATAGAGCCATTAAGCAATAGATCTCGAAGTAGATCAAGATTCCTCCACCTCTTTCGCTTCACCCCCCTCATCCCCAACCTCCTTCTCCCCACTTGCAGCTTCCGCGGTATCAATGATCATCTGCAGCTCCCGCATCCTCTTCGCAAATTGATCCATCATAGCCTCCAACCTCTGCGTTCCCCTCTCCCGCATAACCTCCCCAGATAACCCGTCCGTTCCACGAATCTTTAACATTAACCCATGCCCCGCATCACCAGCATTTCCATTCCCATTCTCGAATGTCGGCGCCGCTACCATCTCGCTGCTGAGGACCTGCCAGCTCGGCGAGAAACTCTTGGCACTGACTACACGGAACTGGGGTACACTTGGCCCTGGCGACTGGCTTGATGGATGAGGTTTCGTCTCACCGATCCCCGGATTCGGTACAGAGGTTGAGGTTGGGGTTGGATTTGTGCTTGTGTGGACTGGTTCGACGTCTAGCACGATGTAGTTCTCGCGGACTCCCGGGATTGGGGGTGGGAGTAGGGTTGACTTTTCTGACTCGTCTGATTTGTGGGCTTGGTCTTTGTTGGTTTCGGTTTGTTGGGCTTCTAGACTGCGAAGTGCGGCCTCTGTTACGATGTCTGTGTCATCGTCGGAGAAGATGTAGTGTACTGTTGGGTGGTGGTAGTCTGTTGTGTGGGCGTCTTCGACTAGAGTGAAGAAGGGCTGAAATCCTGGCTCAGAGCGTTGCTCCGCACCGTCTTCGTGGACGTCGTGGACGTCTTGGGCATCGTGTACGGGGCTCTCGTCGTGTGCCGGAGAGGTGTGTACTTCCCCAGTATGCGGCTCTGAAGCTGTTGGGTGCTCCTCGTGTCCGCCGTATCGATCGCTCGATCGCGAGGCGGCCCCAGGCTGGCTGTGCAAGTCCCGGAGAGACGACGAGGTCGAGAGAGGGTGTGGGTTGGTCGGCATATCCGCTACATCGTTGGAGAAGTCAACTGGTCCACCGGTGATGTCGCGCCCCAGCTTCTTATCGATAAGGATGTATGAACACGTGATGGTGTTGCTACGTTATGCTCTCAACGAAGAACCTTGGATCGAGAGCCGACAATAGGTTTCTTCGTGAGAAGGCTAGATGGTCAATCTTCGCAACGGGAAGGTTTGGGTGACGTGTTTAAAATGGATATCGACTCATGAGGTGCTGTATATTCGCCATCGGATCCACAGCACCATCTATGTACACTGTATATAATTCAGTCTCTCTGACCGCGGAAGATTATAATGGTCCGGTATTAAAAGCAATCACGATCGGAGTCGCAATCCTGCAATGGATCGCAGTACTTGGGGTACGATGGTCAATGATTCAAACCATGTGATTTTGACAGTCTTTGGATGCATTGATCTTTAACAATTTCCAACTATCCTCGCGGCGTCCCTAAGACGGAGTTAAAAGCGCATCGGAGCATGTCCGCCCATACAAAAATGTCGCGCTGGCCTATAAAAATGCTATGAAGAAAAGTTGCAGGGGTATCCTTGGAATCAACCCGTTGAACGCCGAAATATGCAAGATTCGATCATCACTCCTCCGTTTGTTTCCACTCGAATTCTGAACGCTGTTAGCAATGATAGTCAGCTCCGGAATGGGTGTCATACTCTGGCGACACATCGGACACAGTCCCTTGGATGTTTCCTGCTGGATCCAGGTCATGAGGCAATGCTGTTGACCCGCCGTTAGCCCACAATCCGCGTCTATACGCGTCTGGTCTCACCATATGAAACGAATGGCCACATTTGCCGAGAACTGGAGACATGGAATTAGTCCGTGGCCCTGGAATCGGAAACGTGTCGACTCACGCAATGAGCAGTCGTCGCCGGGAAATTTGCAGGTCGGGCAGGTACCGTCGAACTGGACGCGACAGATACCGCAAACCTCATCCTCGGGCATATCCCAGTGCCAGGTAGCGATGGCGTTCCATTCTTTCAGCGTAACCTTCATGTTGATGCGAAGCGGAGTGGGGAAAAAAGGTGGGTGAAGAAGGTAAAGGTGAGCGGTGACCGATAAGAGTTGTTTATCGTTCACATGGCCTTCTCCGCACCTTGCATCCAAGCTACAATCCCCGTATTCCTGGATCGCTGTCGACCATGGCTTCCATGGTATCTCGGGTGGGCTCGACTACTCAGGTTTTCCGTTCAAAGGCCATGAGATTATCCACTCAGGCCCGCAATGTCTCCTTCTCCTCGTACCTGGTGACCCCTAACCAGCTCAACGAGGCTCTGAAGAAGAACCCCCCGACTAAGATATCCACATCGCCTAGAGTTATTCCTCTCTGTGCAGCATGGTTTATGCCAAATGACCCCGAGGGTCGCACTGGAATCGAATCCTTCCGTCGGTCACGGATCCCCCAGTCTCGCTTCTTCGACCTTGACGGAGTCAAAGACCATGACTCGCCTTATCCGCACATGCTGCCTACTTGCGAGACCTTCGCCGAGGCCATGAGCGATCTCGGTATCCGCCGCGATGATGAGATCGTGGTTTACGACACTGCCGAGCTGGGCATCTTCAGCGCTCCGCGCGTGGGCTGGACCCTGCGCGTGTTCGGCCACTCCAACGTGCACATCCTGAACAACTACCATCTTTGGGTCAAGGAGGGTTTCCCCACCGAGAGTGGTGAGCCCGCGCCTGTGGAAAAGTCCAAGTACCCCGTCCCCACCTACGACTCGAAGCTGGTGATATCCTTCCGTGAGATGAAGGAGCTTGCGCTGGACTACGGCAAGGAGGGTGCCGAGGAGGTCGAGATCCTAGATGCTCGTTCGTACGGTCGCTGGGCTGGCATTGACCCTGAGCCGCGCCCGGGCCTGTCTTCAGGCCATCTACCGGGCTCCAAGAGCATGCCGTTCCAGGAGTTGCTCGACCCGGAGACCAAGACGTATCGCTCTCCTGAGGAACTGCGCAAGGTATTCGAGGAACGGCAAGTTAACCCTGAGCGCTCGATTATCAGCTCCTGTGGTACTGGTGTGACTGCCAGCATCATTGAGACGGCCTTGAGCGAAGCGCAATACGGAAGCCCGAATCTGCGTCGTGTCTACGACGGCAGCTGGACGTGAGTCATATCCAAAACCGTCGGAAATTCGTTTCATACATGCTAACTCTTTGTAGTGAGTGGGCACAGCGGGTCAAGGAATCGGATGGTCTCATCAAGAAGGTGAAGCAATAGGAAATGCGAGTTGGATACCATATTTCACGATGACAGGCAAATCGGTCACTCTTCTCTTCTTCCGCTCTCGTTTATCTCCTGTTTCCACTAGCTAGATTCTCCCCTCGCACATATAGATTCATTTCTATTCATATCCATATTCAGTTATATCGCATCCATCTCATCTCGGTTCGTACCTGACCCAGGATATCCGCTTAGTCAGATACGGCGCCGACTTCATTTTCGTCCTAGACATCTTTGTACTCTGTTCTCCGTGCTTCGTGCGTCGCGACAAAGATGCTGCAGATGTCATTTTCTTGTTCTCTGGCTTCTCACTGTGAGTGCTCCGCATCATACCGGCCGCCCGCTCGCCCCCACATTCCCATGTCCCTCCGTCAAACCTCCTTCGCTCCCTGCTGACGGTCCCTTCTCCAGCTGCGGCTGTTCACACATCCAGTTCCCTGGTCTAGGGCATTCTGGCCCTTTTCCGACCTTCTCCGCGCGACTCACGTTTCTCGTCCGCAATGTCGACCGGGCGCAAGACCTTTCACTGCGCCGTGGATGAGACGGCTCTGACCACCAATATCAGCGAAATCAAGAAATGGACCACCAGCGGGGCCATCGATCTGATTGTTCCTCTTTACAGTAGGTATACAAAGAAAGAGAGATGGTCGTTCTCTCCGATGTCGCATCGCTTTTCTAACCCTTTCTTCCTGTCCAGCCCTTGAACGGCTCCATGCCTTGAAGCGGGCGGGATCGCAAATCGCCATCAATGCCCGCGAGGCCGTTCGCTTCCTGGACCGCGTCACGTCCGGCAAAGACCACATGGCCGCCGACCGTGTCGCCCTTCAGGGTCCGATGGAACAGTACGAGCACTGGGAAGATGCCGAGAAATTCTTCCTGCCGGAATTCGAGGAAGAGCCCGAGGCTCTCGACGAGACCGCTTCCCCCGAATCGGCGACCGACTCCCCCAAGTACCACGGCGCCTCCGAATCGGACGATCTGTCGCAGATGCTGCTGAGCAAATTAAATTTCAAGAATCAGACGGAGGCCACTTCCATCACCTCCGCCGGCTCTCCCAGTGGGCCCGGCTCGCGCACGTCTTCCCGCAGTTCGCGCACCAGCCCCGAATGCGCCCAACATGAGAACGGTGGCACCGACAAGACGGAAAGGACCAAGGGGCACCAGCGTACTCCCTCTGCATCCACCATTCCCGTGGTTCCGTCGGTTCTGCGCCCGTTGCTGAGTGCGTTGCTGTGGCGGCTGCACAGCGGCCCGGATGCCGAGAATTCTGCCAAAAGCTGTATTCTGGTGACCAACGACCGCGCGACTCAAGTATGGGCTCAGAAGTTCGGTATCGGCGTGAAGAACATTGTCCAGCTGCGCACCGCGATTCAATACGAAGAGCGCGAATACAAAAACCGTTGTAAATATGTTGAGAAGACTCAGACTCAAGCTACCGAGCCCAAGTCTCTGTTGACCTACGAGGATGACAGTGACGAGGACGAGCTGGTCTTTGTCCCGCGCGGCCGTGGCAGCGGTAGCGGTAGCGGTAGCGGCAATGGCAATGGCAAAGGTTCTTCTCGTGGTGCACGGGGCGGATCTTCTCGCAAGGCCGCTACTGCAAAGGCTACCCCAGCGACTCCAGAGACCCAGGCCCCGATTGAGGTCCCGACTCAGCCCATCGACCCGGACTCGTTCAGCCGATCCCTCGGCGCGAACAAGAAACCGACGGTGGATCTGAGTTCTCAGCAGGGTGCTGCCCGTGGCATGTCCTCGGCCTCGCGTCGTTCGGCCAGTTCACGCCGTGGAGGATCTACTCGCGGCGCGGCGCGCGGCAGCGGCCGAGGACGAGGCAAGCTCTGGGTTCCTTGAAGGCGCGAGCGGGTCTGCCGATAGCATCTTGTGTCTAACGATGCGGTGCTGGCAGACCAGTGTAACTCCATGCATCCATAACCCGGGTTTGTCTCTTTTCCTTATGCAGGACGGGCATCGCGCGAGGGAAATCCGTGCTGCGACAGGGCATGTTTCTTCTCCCCCTCTACCCCAACCCACACCACACACCACTGAACCCCCGGCATCAATCCCAGACCATGGCTGGGAGATCCCCGGCGATGAATCTGTAGGATTCCATTCGATCCGCGGCCAGTGGTTACTACTTCTACCTCTACTCGAGGCACCTGTACCCAAAGTATTCCTGGACTTTTGACAGAGTAGGCGGTGCCCTGGGAAGCCTTGAGAAGTTGCTAATTTTGGCGCGACCTCGTGTATGATAGTGGATTTCCGATCTACTAAACTTATCTGGTTACCTTTTATCATTCGTAGAGTCCAAGTAGCGTAAGACACGAGTCGCTGTCAAGTGTTTCAGGTACCCCGCGTGACGTTCCCCGGATCCATCATTTGACTGGTCGACCTTCCCAACTTCCCAACTTCACTTCTTTACCGCTTCAACCATTCCACTCCAATATCCACTAGGCCATTACATTCCTTCAACTTTCAATATCCAATTCTTCAATCATGTCCGTTGACGAACGCCCCATTACCGCCCACCACGAGCGCCGCAACTCGCTGGAGAAGCACCTCCAGACCCGTCCCGACGTGCAGGACCTCAAAGACCGCCATATCCTGCTGGATACGAACGTCGCTCCGTACGTCTTGCCGACTTGCAGCTCCGCCATTTGACGGCTCTCTAACTAACCTCCGCAGGGCTCTCCAAGCTGCCCGCCAGGAACTCGCCCGCCAACAAGCTACGGACGATCTCAAGAACAAGCTGGAGAAGCGACCCGACCGCGACCAGCTCGTCGAGCGTGAGTCTAACCCATGCCCCTTCCATTTCATATTCTACCTCTACACCGAAGCCCTACATTAAGGTCCTCGTTGGGTCTGGGCTAACAACGCGGTTACAGGGAACATCCTTCCCGCAACCAACGCTGCCCCAGCTCTACAAGCCCAAGCCCGCGACCTCGAACGCAACATGCTGGCCGATAACCTCGAACACAAGATTCAGAACCGCCCCGAGCCCGAGGAGCTTATTTCGCAGGGCATCTTGTCCGAGGACGAGGATCCCCGCTCCGCATGATCGTTGATCATTGCGTGATCGTTGCGTGATCGTTGAGTCGTTGGTTTCCCTGGACTACGGGGCGACCCGACTCGAGGAATGAGATAATGAAGGCGTTTGTGGTTTTGTGGCTTTTGTTCCTTCCTTCGTTTTGATCATTTGGTTTTGATTTGTGCTCTGGCACCGTGCGGGGTGGTGATGTCACCGTGACGCTTTGTCTTATCGTATGAAGCATTGCCAAATTGCTTTCCCCGGATCCAACAGTGTAGACTGGTGGGGCAAATCGTAACTGTCATTGTAAATTGTAAATTGCAAGATGGTAATGGAGTTCTGAATGATCTACGTGAGTGGAGCGTCCTCCCCACTGCGATAACGTTGATCGCTATCGGCGATGAATCTGTCCATGCGCAATCCACGGCGAAGAAGCGGCTCGTTCGGCTGTTGCCGTTGCAAATGCAGATTGTCAACTGTATGCCGCTAACTCGGCACTTTGATTGGTTTCTTATCGCCGAGGCCCTGATTCCAGCTGTGGTCCTTTTTTACAAACACACGGCATCGGGATTACGGGAAAAGGCGCTGATACAACGACGACAAGAATGCAACTTCCGAAGTATTATGCATATCACACGTTTCCACGACTAGTTTGCATCATGACTGGGTTTGCCCGTATCGCAATACATTGAAGCAACGTAAGGCGTCGTTCCATCTATTCTTCCACGTTGGCTGTGGATTTTTGCTTTGAAAGATTGTGCCGTTATGATCAATTTCTCAAGAAAGAATTGCGAGGTATTGGAAAGTCTTATCGCATCGCATCTCTGAATAGAAGACAAGTTCTCGAGATCTCAAATTATCCACACGCCTAGAAGATCCTCAAGGAACTTGATGTCCTCGCGAAGACGACCACCGACCTTCCGGCCACGGGCACAACTACCGTTCCCTGTCCCATTCCAATTCCCACAATTCGAGCATTTCCAGGCCACGGTACTGATCGAGGTGAGTCCATGAGATAGAATGGTTCAGACAAGGTTTGATATCTCTTAAATGCGCAAATATGAGACACGTGACTACAGACCGACATTCTTTCCAGATTTCTTCCCTCCCTTTGTGTCCTGCCGATCAATATTCCTCGATTGGCTGCCTGGTCAGACCGAAATGATCTATTCAAGTGATAAAGAGTGGCTAGAGCAATGTCAACCGGAAGCTATGCCCGTCCCCCCCCTTTGATCGATATATCTACATGCTCGAGAATCATGTCGTGAAGAAAAGGCTCAATCCCGGTGAGCTCGGGTTTGATGGTTACCAGCCTGACTTTTTGACAATTTCGGAACGGGATACAAATGAATTACGAACCCTGGAGATTGTTCGTCAGTACACGAATATCCCAGTACCGAATCTTGTATACGAAGGGGACGGGTAAGTTGCGATCCAGACTCGTTTGAGGAATCCAACTCATCACAGTAGATTCAATGTTTTTGAGCGAATCCAAGGCATAACGATTTTCGAAGGCCCAGTGTGGGATAACATTTCACTTCGCCAACAAGAAGGGATCAGACTCCAAGTGCAAAATTATATCAAGGAACTTGCGAAAGTTCCCAATCACAGCGGGGGCGTTCGGTCTTTAAGTGATTCCGGGGAAATCATTCACAATCAGCTTCCTCATCGCGGACCTTTTGTATCCACTAAAGATTTTTTGCGATCGTACGAACATGATGATGCGCCTCTCATCCATCAAATAAACCCTTCCAGTCTACCGGTATTGTCTCATATGGATTGGGATCTCTCTAACATTGTACTACATCCAAATATGGATGCAGTTGCGGGGGTAATTGATTGGGAAAGAGCAGCCTTCTTTCCAGAAGGCGGGAGAAGTGTTCATCGCATGTGCCATCAATGGCGTGGATGGGAGGCCCTATTTGACGGTATTCAATTTCCAGTAGAGAATTGAGTAGTTACCTACAGATTCAAAGTCCATATCCATATGCTTGATTCTAGAAAGTAGGACGGATTCTAAATAGGGTAATATATTGGATTGATATTTTCAGCATGCTTTAGAGATAGATTCGTATCCGTAAATAGAGATGGATCAAATGAAACCGTCTAAGAACGAGCATTGAATCTCCGAGTGGCCCCTCGAGTTCTCTCAAGGCGGTGCTTACTTAAGCCCATATCCGTCCGTTCCACCCGAGCACTTCGAATGTTTACCTTACAAAATTCACATCATTGCAGCAAATCTCATTGCCGAGTCTTTTTTGTTTTCCTTTTATTTTTTCAGTATGTTTGCCCCATTCTTGTACACAAAGTATTTATTAACGCGGGTTCCTGGGTTTTGCCTAAAAGACAATTTCATCAAACACCCACTCGCCCTTTTGGCTGACTCGCGATGAGGCTTTTGCATTTACCAACGGAGCTCTTTGATGTGATTATTCAATTCGTCTTATCTGATGATGGTTTCGAGAGCTTGGCACTGACGTGCAAAACTTGCCACGCACTTTGCCTTCCGTTTGTTCAGAACCACGACAAACTCAAAAAGCTCCGCGAGCATTATCAAAATTTCGAGTACCTCAAGCTCGGCTCTAATAAGAGGTTTCCAAAAGATAAACTAAGCTGGCTTCTATGGTACCCAGACACCGTTAGTTCGGCGTTCAACTTGATTGCGCGCATTGCTGCAGAGCCTGCTATATCCCGTTACATCGAACAGGCCGAATTTGACGATGACTGCCGTGCCACAGAGGGCGTAAGACGGGAATTAATAACTAGCAGTGCCCAAACCGAAGAGCCTTCCAATGAAAGTCGTGAGGAAGCTGTCATGAGACTGCTGGCCAACTCTTCGGATCTCAAGCAAGCCGGCCTTGACTGGAAGGAATACTATGCCGCAATCGATGAAGACTTGAACACAGGCCGGTATTCACAGCACTGTGCTGCATTTGTCTTGACTCTTCTTCCTAATGTCAAACGGCTCCACCTGCCCGAAGCATGGAATTACGGAGCATTCGCGGCGCCTGATCAACTTCTGCACACCGTGATTTCAAATGCCAGATTACCAGGAAGCAAGTCCAGTCTTTCTCAAGTCACTATTCTAGAAGGGAATAAAAGTGAAATGGCTACTGGATTCGATATAGACATGGCAGCTCCTTTCCTAACCTTGCCATGCCTCCAGACATTCGAAGCTTGTATGTGCATGAGTACGGACGGTCATAGAAACATTGCAGGTCAATATGCAGCTCTTGAGAATGTTTCTTTTTTCGGAAGTGATCTTGATGAAACGGCCATTGGGAACTTTGTTCAACACACTCCAAATCTCAAATGCTTCGTGTACAGTTATTCAGGCCATCTGCAGGCCTGGAATATCTGCAAGGTGATTGAAGGGATTGAAAAGGGGGTTGGCAGTCACCTGGAGGAGCTCTACATGTTCTATGAATGGGAAAGTGTCATAGATATGGATACGGGGGAAGAGACGGTCTTTTCTCTTGCTCCTGGAAAGGCCTCTTTGTATGGCTTTCAGAGGCTAAAAAGGCTCCAGTTGCCCCTTGAAATTGCAGTGTGCAATCTCAATGCGACTACTGCAGATTGTCCCGCTTTATTAATTGACCTGGTACCGGCTTCTGTGTCTCATCTTTCTCTCGTCTCACATGGAGCGGACGAAGACGCAAAGGCCCTTGAGTCTCTGTTCGGTACATTTTCGAGGAGCCAGATGCCGTCTCTCCAAGAGGTCCATCTGCACATACCTAAACATGCGACCGATTTGTACAAAGAAAGCTGGACCAGCGTTTCCACAAAGATGGAGAAGGCGGGTATTTTCTTGATGCATGAAGGGTATGAGGGCCAAGCCTCCTGGCTAGACCGAAATGACTCGATTGACGTTTGATCAGCCTCTATTCTGTTGGGTAGTATATAAATTTATTTAGTTGGAAAAAGGAATATCAAGTTTTATAGGCCATCAAAGCTCACGCATTGAAGCCCTCCCCACCCCATACGTAGCTCGATGCCAATCTTCATGTTATCAATCACTATTGGCGTCATTTGGGACGAGAATGTCTGTTGTCCATACCTGTACCTATGGTTTTATGTACCAGTCCTCGAAAGACGAATATTTAGGCGTAATAGAAGTTCAAAAATGGGATTTTCGTAGGCTTCTATTGCTGGTCGGCATTGCATTTGATGGGAAACACAGATTTTAGTTTGGATATAACGTGACCGACGGCCACTATGCACCCTATTATCAATATCTGAACGTTGCTATAGTAGCGTAAATTTTATTTAGAGTAAAAATGATGGCGCCCGTATAGTTAACTTATAGGCGCCCTGTTACATAAGCACATAGTGGACAGCAACTTATTCAGTGAGGCCCTTCCCTCTCCAGGAAGGACAATCAATTATTCCGTTCCATTCTCCCAGCCGGGAGCCTAAAAGTGCACCGTGTTCCTTGGCCGGGGCGTCTTCTGAAATTTCGCAGCTCATGGTAATTTGGAAGGCTTCCGAGGCTCTATGCGGGCCCCAAATATGAAATAGACCACTACAGTCAACACAATGGTAAATCAATCCCTCTTCTGACCTCTCAACCCAGCAAAAACCAACTCAAGCTCCAAACAGTCAAACACAAGCGCCCCCGCTCTAGCCGCCTCCCTCTTCGCCCTTACAGCCGCGGTCGCGTATGCGCGCACAGGCTCCCCCCAACAAACCCTCGAAAGCCTCCCCACAAACACCGCCCTCGTCATCGCCCTCTTCGCCTTGGTCGGAGGCGCGATAAGCTCCGTGCGCACGCGCTCACCCGCTTCTATCCTGCTCGGTCACGTCTTCGGTGCCCTTTATATCCTCAGCTTTGCGCGCCTGCGCGCGGGTCTGTCTTCCGGTGCTGAAATTGGCCTGTTCGCTTCCTTCCTTTTGGCCGTTGGCCCCATCGTAACGGGTTGGAACGTGCTTCCTAAAGAATTGGGGTATACTGGCGTGTACGGAGTCGTGGTTTTTGCGAATGCTTACGGCGGTATTTGGCTGGCTGCCGTGCTTCTTTTCTCTCTCGTTCTCTTGGTTTTCCGTGAAGACCTAAGACAACTTAGGGATCGTGTGGACCAGGCACTATGAGAGAGAAAAGAGTGGGTATATAGTTGACGAGTTGGTGATTGGAGGCCGTAATATGAAAGACGCGCCCTCGCTCTGTGAGACGTAGGGATTCATCGTATCCAATAGATATTGGAACTATACGTGACTCTATGGGGTAGGGACACGCCCCCGTCAGCCGTAGCCGTGCTCGAACAATTCACGACACTCCTCATGAGTGGTTAATCGGTGATTGGTTAAGAGGTCCCTTGAAATTGTAATGGAAGAATGAAAAATACGGAATGGCCCTCGTTTTAAGGTTGTTGCAGGGTGTTGGTGAGCCGAGTCGCTACGTCAAGGGTGATTGGCGCTTGGGCCAAGTTGAGATGCCAATGTAATTTGACAGGGATTCGCGATTGTAATTGATGTTTATCATCTGAAGGAGAAGAGCAACTGGCGTTTACGAAGACCAAACGTGTAAATGGGGGATTATAGCATCTGTGAATAATTATGCACCCCGAAAATGACGCCAGGATCAACCCGTCTCACTCTTAGACCTATATCCGAGGCGTATAACTTGGGACTACGATCGAGTCCCAAGTTTAATGAGTCTCAACCTCCATTGGCGCAGACAGATCCGGCGTCCACCCACTAGGCCGTTCGCTGCCACGCACCAGAATTCCATACGCCGCCCGCTCCACCTTCTCCACGCTGTTCTGCATGACCTCCACCTTCTTCTGGAGATCGCGCAGCATGTGATATTTCCTTGGAACGCTGAGCGCCTCGAATCGCGCCCGCATGGCCCGAAGATCCACTACAATGCCGGCCTGTGTAGGCGAGAGACTTGGCGCTTGCGGCTCTGCTGAGCCCTGTGTATCTTGCGTGGCAGGTGCGTTACCCGAGCTTAGCTGCAAGACGGCAAAGCGCATCATTTCGCCCGTCAAATCGAAGAGTCCCATCACGTAATCCTCTTCCGTGACCATAATTCCGGCCGGTACCCGTGTTGTCACTTCGGCGTGTGTGATCAGGGTCTGTGTGCGGAGGTAGTGGTCGAACGAGATCGCTTCAATGAATTCTTGAATCGCGCCACCGATTTGACGCTGGTAGCGCCAGGAATCGATGCCTGCGACATCGGAGACTATCGCGTTGAAGAGCTTATCGATGGTGTCGAGGCGGGTTTGATTTTCTTGTGCAATTTTGGCTGGGATGGGTTGGTTGATGGCACGGACTCTTTGGAGGGCGAAGATACTGCGTTGGAAGCTTGTTAGAATCCATTGCATTGCCTGTAAGGCCAGGGAAGAGCTCACTTCTTCTTGCTGAGCGCGGTGATGTCCCGGCTCGCTTTGATGATTCGTTCGCGGCGGTCATGGTGCTCGTCCAGCTCGTTGCTGAAAGTCTCGAAGATGGACTGAAAGGCGCCTGTAGACTCAGAGGAAGTCATGTTGGTATCGGATTTGGTATGCAGACCCAGAGGCTGGCCTTCCCATGATCGTTTGGTGCCCATCGGGGAGGTGGAGGAGGAAGAGGGTTTGCACCGATAAGAGATAAGATCTATTTATGACGATTGCCGTTTTTCTGATTTGCATCTCTCACTCGCCTTTCAGTTGACCAAGGGAAATACGAAGGATTTAAGCCCAAGACAAATTTGTCAAATAAAAAAAAAGTCAGATGAAATGGAGGAGATTTCCATGAAATATACACTCAGCTAACAAAAATGGACCGCCTACCGACCTCGAGCCTTGACAATTCACTTTTCCTCCAAAGCACCTAGTTTGGGATCTTGACAACTGCTCTTCCAACGATTGCGTCGTCCTTGATTTTATTGATAAGATTGGGGACTTCCTCAAAATCGAACACCTCAATGGCCGGGGTGATCACTCCGCGGAGGGCAAGTTGCAACAACTCCATCATCTGCTCTTCTGTACCAACTGAAGAGCCTTTGATGGCAAGTGCTATAATTTGTTAGAAATTTCCTTCCAAGTTATTCTGAAGAGTACGATGTTGGAGAAAAGACCTACCTCGAGCAGCACACAGCGTCGCAGAAATGGGAAGCTCCATATCGTTCGGCGGAAGACCTACGCAGATAATCTGGCCCATATTCCTGACCAGCGTTGGGGCAACCTTGAATGCCTCCTTGGTACCGGGGACAACGACTGTCGCATGCGCGCCCTCTCCAGTCAAATCGAGGACTCGCGCGGCGACATCTTCCATCCTATAATCGATAAAAACTTCAGCCCCGGACTCCAGACTGAGATTCCTCTTGGCATCGCCGCTGTCTACTGCGATGACCCGGAGTTTATTAACCCTAGCTGCGATTTGAACGCCAATATGACCGAGGCCCCCGCCAGACCCTGAGATTACTACCCAGTCACCGGGCTGTAGCTCATTGTCGAGATGGCCCAGTGCTCCTGCCATGGTCAGTCCGGCACAGAGAAGTGGTGCTGCGACTTCATCGGACACTCCGTCTGGAATGAGAGTAATGAATCTGGCATCCGCCACTGCGTATTGCTGCAGCGTGCCTGGAACATGGCGGCTGGTGTTGAGCTGCCTCGCACAGTTGTTGGGAAAGCCCCGCTGACAGACGGAGCATTCTGTGCAAGCCTTGTAAAGCCACTTGATTCCGACGCGCTGTCCCGATAGAGAAGTTGGAACACTGCGGCCTGTTTGGACCACCGTCCCGATGCCTTCGTGGCCAATGATGGAGTTGTAGGCGCCCCAGCCCAGCACGGCGCGGACTTCCGAGTGGCTTTGAAGTTCAGAAGTCGCGTTAAATAGGAGAAAGCAAAGCAGGATCGAGAATCTCACCAGATACCAGTACAGTTCAACTTGACGAGGACCTCGCCGGGACCGGGATTCCCAACGGGGAGGTCATTTTGAAGGACAACTTGAAAACTCTCACCAGGGTTCTGTATCACGGCAGCGTGCTGGCAACGAGGGATTGTTTGAGACATTATATCTAAGGTGTTGGCGAATGAAAGATGCGATCGCCATGAGCAGTGATACAAGTGAAGTTGGAATTTATGCTCCCGCGATCTACTTGGTGATTGCCGACTTATCTACCCGAAACGCGGAGCCGGGCTGGTGATAACCGTGGCCCGTCTTTACTCCCGAACGTTGATTACTAGTTCTGCTCGGTGATATGAAATAGAAGTCACAGGGTTGTATACAATCTATTACTTACTATCCTTCGCCGGATAAGATGGCACGAAGGGCAACGATGCCCACCAGAGTCAGGGCCCTGTGCCTTGACTGCAGCGGCGAATACGCTACGGAATATCGACATTGCCCAACCCCCGCGGCCTCTAACCACAGCCGATGCTATGAACATCATGAAATTTAGTGAGAGGCAGTGGCATCTTTCCGTCGTCAAAGCGCCGCTGATACATCGACAATGGCTCCCTCATAGGCGGATACACAAGACACAAATGAGAACATTCTGGGCCTTTAATTTCAAAAGAGTCTAGTAATGTTCGGATAAGTGAGCGACCGTGATGTGTTAGGTCTGCCGTGGAAATATGCTCTTCAACTTCGCGCTTATGACCAGCGGAACTCGCATTGTCATTGGAAATTTTTAGTACCACGATGCTCTCTGGCTCTTCGATATGCCTGTATATTTGTTAGAGACAGGGGGAGTTTCGAACTGAACAGATTTATTGAAGGCTACGATTGCAAATCGCGCGCGAGCCATACTGTGGAAGACACACCCCAGCCAACCTTGACTAGAATTTGGTAACGATTGGCGAGTACCTCTCCAGGCTTCGCTGGGTAGAAATACTTGGAATCGTATACTGGTGAGATCTCTTCATCGACGAGTATACCGGGTGGTAAAGGCGGCCCGGAAGAAGGGATGCGGAACAGTTTCTTGAGAAGCAATGCAGACAAACGAGTGAATGGCCTTATCGTGTTCATGACAGAGCTCATTCCCTTAAGCCGGCGGGAGAATGTGATGTCAGTGGTTGTTGAAGAAGATCAAAGAGCCCGGACGCGGGCTGGTGAACGTGGTCAGTGGTACGTTACTCGGCAGGTCCCGATCAGCGGGAACCCGGCTAACTCTGCCGCCGTAATAGGGTAAACCAAAATTAATTTACATAATATGGCTTGCTAGGACCGCAGCTAAAACCTTAGCCACGGTGTAGCAACTAACTAACTATCGTAAACTCCAGCAGATTCGATGCGGGTACCACTATGGGCGACCGATCAATCCAGTCGCCGGCATTACGACCACTCGGCAACATCAACACGGTCTCCGCATGATCTTCCTTGCTGCCCCAATTCCACATCTTAATAACCTTTCCATCCAGCTGGTACCGAATCTTGTCACCAGGAGCCTGGTCAGACGAAAGCCGATCGTCAACCTCCAGTTCCTGGCTCCAGGACTCCCCGGGAGCTAGGCTCATCCATCTACGATCCTTGCTGATATTCACAGCATCCTCGAAATCATATATCAAGTCGGATATGGCACATCCAATGCTTGGATCCCGGCAGTACTCCCATTCGCTGCTCCCCCGGGACCGAAAAACCCATTCAAAGGGTATTAACAGACTGAAGGCATCAAAGATAATGGGCTTCGTCGCCGGTTCCGGATCGGCGTCTGGGTCTTTTGAGACATATCCTTGATATGTGACTGTCTGTAGTAGCCGAAAGTGTTCATCTGCCATTTCTTTGCTATCAGCGCCAGTCAAGGTAACACTCAGCATCGGTGTCCCTGGACTACACGATGATCCGGTTAGCCATGTTCGTTTCAGAGGATAGAGTCGTAATAACGTACGCCGGGGCTCTGGGCCATTTTGGCTGCGGTGTCTCATATATGACAGGCGGTGGCTCCTCAACCACAGTGAACGACACACGGGGAGTCCCCGAAAGAACGGCACGAGGTAGACCGTCGCGCAATTTACTCTCATTCTCTTCGATACTCCCCCAACCCCACCAATAAATCTCACCACCGGGCCATAACAGCTCATATTTCTCACCCGATACCATAGCATCAAGCCAACTTTCTGGGATGCCCGAAAAAAACCACGTGTTTTCACCAGGCTTTAGCTCATGTACACCTTGTGTATATGGTAGCATTTGGGGCTTTATCGAATCATGCGAACGCCATGGCTCAGATGGGAGGTTCACTCTTTCCAGTTGGCTGTCGGCGATGTGGTGAAGGAGCACCATACCATTGGAACCCCAAGCATCCACGGTGGAACACCAGTAGAACGAGCAAGACTGGTCGTGGCCGTCATTGCCTCGATGGATGCGGAAGATAAGGCCACTGTTGGATTTTCGCTTGGCGAGTTTAGAATCGCCGAGTCCTTGCAGCTCTAGTGAGAGCGTGAGGTTCGGGGTATCGGCCCCAGGATGCATTAGCTGTAGCTTGTTGCTCGGTTTGACAGAGTACCTACGCTGCATCGGCAGCTGAGAACTGCAAGAAGGGAGCGGTCTGTGTATCGTCCATGGCCGTTTGGTTTGTTTGGCTGTATGAATAAACGGGTGAGAGTGATGGCAAGCAATGAGGTATATTGAATCGCGTCAAACAACTTTGTGCCGAATCCGAGTCCGATGACTAACCTTGATCTGCGATGGAGGGGTAGGCAATAGAAAGCAAACTGAACTAAATCGATTTGGCGCCAAGATAACCGATGAAACCCGGGTGGGTCGATGCCAAGCTTCACTAGGACGGCGATATTATTAGTACCTGGATTGGCCCTGCAGATGATATTCCCTGTCAGGAACCGAGCTGGCCTATTCTTTGGTCCCTATCCGTAGAAACGAACCCCGTTGTGACCAGCGTGGTTCTGAAATAGATTGATTTCGATGTGCCCTTGCCAAGGTATATTAGATATTACGGATTTGGGTTTTCTGTATGCCAGGCAGTGTAGACCAATTCCCATTCCATTATGAAGCTAATTGCGCTGAAGGATGCTAGTTTCAAGCTATGTAGCATTTACCTCTTTGCGTCGCTCGTATTTCTCCTACGGGTCTAGTGACCACCCCTCTCAACCATTCGCATTGAGTGAAAGAAACAGGTTGTTCAAGGGCCGTATACAATGGTGTTTAAACTTAGTAGATGTTCGAGTCCCGAAAAAGTGAGTTCCTCAACAAGTACTGGTGATGGGGTGAAGTGATACAAATAAGGTCCAATTGTCATTAATTGATTATTGAAAAGACCAAAACCTGGGGTGTCAAGTTTTGACACTTAAATGTGAGGCAGCTTTAAAACACAACCAGAAAGTGAGATCGACATATACACAGAAGCACTCGCATATTGAATGTAAATAACGTCAATGTGTCATCCCGCAGCAGTTATGAGCGCTCGCCCAGTGATTCGACAGAAAATCGGCGAATACGAGAATGATTTGCGCGAAATGCTGCCTTTGGCTGGAATTTTAGGGATATCTACTGCGATTGTGATGTGAAATTACTATTTCGGGGATTGCGGATAATCGGGAACCCGTTTATTCGGGCCCCGGGTATCCGGGTATCAGTTCAAATTTCTAGATTTGTTACTCATGTTTCGAGATAGTCTTACACTGAGACATTTTTCGAGAATCGTTGTAAATCTTTGGGACTCGGGATAGACAGTGGCTGTGAGAAGTGATACAGTAGAATTTCGCCGAAAGCGGCCAAGAATAGGAATATAAGATGGTAACATTTCCCTCCACAGTTATAATTATCAGGTTGCCGAATCGGATGGCTCGGGACCCTCTAAAAGTATAAAAGCCGGGAAAACTCCCAGGTGACTCACTTTCCAACCTTAAAGTGGATATAAAAGAAGCACAGTTGACCTGCATACTCTTCAATACAGCAACTTGAAAGCTTCTTCCTCGCCTTCAACAAAAGTCTTACATAACTCTGCACTATGCAGGCCGTGCGTCATCACCCTCCTGGTGGCACTGAGAAGCTCAGGATTGCCCAGGAGGATATACCAGAGATCGCTGATGATGAAGTCTTGGTCAAGATACACGCTGCCAGCGTCATTTGGATGGAGCTCTACTGGGACATCTACAAGAAGGAGGACGGTACATACAAAACCCCTGTCCTCGGAGAGGATTACTCTGGCGTTGTAGCAAAGATGGGCTCCAAGGTACCACTTGACGTCGGCCTTCAAGTCGGCACCGAGGTCATGGCCTTCATGAGCAAAGCATTCCCGACAAAGCGAAGCATTGACGGTGGCATGGCTGGTTATGCGAAGGCTCACTTCTCCAAGATGGTCCCCAAGCCCCGGAGTCTGAGCCTCACCGACGCTGCATCGGTGCCACTTTCAGCTCTCACCGCGTGGCAGGGCTTGTTCGATCACGCGAAGCTCACAGCTGGGCAGACCCTGCTGGTAACTGGAGCAGCTGGCCCGACTGCGATCTGGGCTGTCCAGATTGGCAAGATGGTCGGGGCTAGAGTTATCGGCACGGCGTCGTCCGAAGAAAGCTTCGAGCTCCTTAAGTCGTTCGGAGTGGACCAGGTCCTGAACTACAAGAAAGTCAAGCTAGATTCTGTTCTAAAGAATGTCGACGTTGTCTTTGATACCGTGGGCGGTGACACGTCGAGGCAAGCCCTGAAGATTCTCAACAAAGACGGCATGCTTCTCTATCTCGTGGGCGAACCGCCCGATGATATTGGCAAGGATCCGAGGGTGAACTTCTTTATTGTCGACATGAATGCGGAGCAGCTATCGAAGATTGCGGACTTGATCGACCAGGGCAAGCTGAGACCGGTCGTCGACTCCGTCTTTGACTTCAACGATGTAGTAAAAGCCTTCAAGAAGGGCGAGTCGGGACGTGCTCACGGGAAGATTGTGCTCAAGGGGCCCAACGTATGAAATTTTCTAGATTTGCAAGTTTCAAAGTTGAAAGTCCGGTGGTTTCGAGACTCGTTTATGGGGCATAGTGTATGTTTTTATGTAGTCCTTTATGCGATCGCCACTCAAGCAAAAGAGAAATTGATGAAGATGTCTGTTTTGCGTACCATAGACGACGACAGATCTAGCTTGGGGAGAGAAAGACAGACTCCCACGCCATGGGTTTTTTGATCTATTGCTGCTAAACACCCAGATCCCGGACAATTGGTTATCACAAAAGCCAAGATTATTGGATACAATTCAATTTCTAAGAACTTCATTTCATAGGTTATACTTAGGCTACTTGAGTTAATTTCCTGCCCGAACAGCTGTAAATAACAGTAACTCGAAGTGATGAATCATCATTCTTGTGTGTCCCTCCCTTTAGGAAAAGTGGCCAAGAACTTTGCATTTGAGGGTCGGCCCGGGTTCCATATCTTGGATCCAAGTGATGGTCATGCCGAAGTCTAGCCATTTCCTGCAGTGAATACCTCCTGTTGCCTTCCAAAGACGTCTATGACCATGATTGGAATGAGATGAGATGAAGTTCCATTAGCATCCAAAGGCGTCACACATCATTCAGTGGAGACTGGGATAATTCTTCTTGAAACTATCCGTAGCCGATATATTTTTCCACCATGTCTTTGTCTTGTCGCCAAACTCGAAATCAGGGACGGACTTTCTGATCAATTCCCTCAGAGGCTCAAATTCATCGACTGCTTTCCCACCGGCACCCCAAAGCGCATGAGCAAGCCAAGGGACAATATGCAGGTCTGCAGCCGTAATCTTGTCGCCAGCTGCGTAGGGTAACACGATCATAGAATCAAGTTCGTTGAGCCCGGCTGCAAAGTCCTTGTAGCCTTGCTGGGACATGGCAAAGAACTGCTCATGTTCTGGTCCCATCTGGCTGGAATCGTAGAGATGATACAATTTTCCGTTTTCTGGTATGCGTATGGCGTACAATGGGATATCCGGGCTTGTGGAACCGTACTTCACGAGTTTCTCCTGTCGATTGACAATAAAGTCTTTCCAAGGGGCGGATCTTTTCGCATCCAATTCCTGTGCATCGCGCGCTTGTAGAAGGATAAGATTTGTCGATAGTTTGGGATCATGGACATGTGCAATCAGTTCCTCAACTTTCGAACGCTGTTTGGGATCCGTGGGAAACAACGAAGGACCCTTCGGATGCTTGGAGTCCAGATATCTCAAAATGTCGGTGCTTTCGATCAGAGGCTCTTGAAGAGAGGCTGATGTCAAGGACGGAATAGTGCCGTTGCGGTTGATTCGGACATACTCAGGAGCAAAATTATCCCCATCCACTATGATGATATCGTTAGGAATAAGATCTGAACTTTGGAGATTCTACTTACCTAGGCCAACCTGCCGGACAGCATATTCACTAGGATCATATCGCTTCTCGTCGAGGGTGAGATGCGCGACATACGCCCACTGGGAAGCATTGGAGGTATAGAGGGTGAACTTCGGTGATTATTAGAGTGCGCAACAGCAAGAACTGGGAAATTTCTTAGACAAACCTTAGGGGCGGCGATGCTAGCCATCATGGACTCAATAATTGGGATGATGCAAAAAAGAAATACCTTTCCAAGTCGAAAAATTAACGTCGATTGGAATGGACTCATAAATTAGTCCGGACTGCGGCCAGTTTAAGTACCCCATCGTCTGCAATCTGAAAGTATGTGGATAGTCACACATTGCAGTGTTTATTAATTCGATGTCAAATAAGCCATGCCTGGCTACGATATTCTTGTAAGCCAAGCCATGTATTGAGTAATTGGGGTTTTGCGGGATTGTCACTGTGACATTGATTACGCGAACATTCATTACAGGATCACTAATATTATTGGAGGTTCCCGGTCTATATGAGCAGCCAGCCACTGAGGTAGGTATAGTCTGCCCGCCAAGATGTGGGGCTTCCCTCTAGCCCGGTGTCACGACGTAACCGGTGGAATGCGATCGGATGACGTCCTCATGAGCCCACCGAAACCTAATAGATTCCTAATAGCGTGTTCTCGGCCTTTGTGGAAGATAATACAAGCGTATGCAGTTCTCCTTGAACGTGGAATTTAGGTTACTGCTCTAGATCCTAGGAGACCAGCTTATTCATCGGCCATCCATTAACTATTTCCCCGTGATAGTTTCCATCATACCCATGTTTTGATGGACTGGGAACATTGCTCACCACCTTCATTCCACATATTTATGAAAAAGCGAGTGTATGGCATGTAGGACGATCTGGTATAGCCCTTTGGCCCACAAACAGCAACTAGGAAACAAATCAACTTCTGAAACCTCCCGAACTCTCACCCCTCATCCTAATTCGAACCGGCATTCCAAACTTCGGATGCCCAGTAATCATACCGACCTCCATAACTTGATACGCCTTCTCCCCAAATACAACAGGCGAGTTATCAGGGAAAACAGGTTCGATATCCATTTCACGCACCGTCAGTGCGAGGATCGCCCGCAGCTCGATCTGCGCCAGCTCCTGGCCAATACAGTTCCGGGGGCCCTGCTCGAATGGCCGCCACGCATTTTTCCGTACATGCAGCGGCTCGCCTTCTTTTGCGAGCCAGCGCTCGGGCAAAAATTCTGTCACTCGGGGCCAAAATTCCTCTGCTCGCTGAACGCCAAAGCTTAGTCCGAATAACATGAATCCATCTGTCGGGTACTGCTTCCCTGTTTCCGGGTGGTTTAGATAGAAGCCTGGTTGGCCTTTGCGGATTGTGCCGACGGGTGGAAACAGCCTCAGGGTCTCTTTGATGACGCCCGATGTATAAGGGAGGTGGTTGAGCAGGGCTGGGTTGGCGGCGATTTGGGCTCGGGCTGTGCCTATATTAGAGCCAAGCACGGCGTCGTGTTCAGCGCGGAGAGTGGCTAGTGCTGATGGGTTTTTGTTGAGGAGATAGTATGAGTATGAGAGAGCTGTCGCTGTAGTGTCGTGTCCCGCGAACAGGAATATCTTTATCTGGGCAATGGCAATGTCTATAAAATGTTCGTCGGCATCAACTGCGTTGGTCTTGGAAGAATCTTCTTTGGAGAGGTAGGCCTTGGTGGCTAAAGAGTTGATGGTCTTGTGTCCGGTTGATTGACCATTCAGATGCTCATGTATTCCTCGTTCAATATGTGGTCGGAGATAATTCTTGATGATTCTGTTGTTGTTCCACATGCGAAAGGGACGCAATGGATTGAGAGCCATAACCAGTTGTTCAGGGGCATTGCTTGTCCACATCAAGGCAATCTGTCGACTCAATGTCTCTTGTAGCTTGTTCTTACCCGTCTGGCAATGGAGACGGATGTCACTATAGACGTAAGCTGTTAGTGGAAGTTGGAGAAGGTGATAAGTTAATGGCCACGCATACAGGATAGCCCGGCCGATGATGTCGATCGTGCAGCTAATGGCCTTATCTTCAAGTCTAAAAACTTTGCCGGATTCTGCAGCGCCCTTCAGTTGATCAACAAAGACATCAATCTCCTCAAGGAAGGCGGGTATGAGTGACAGAATATTCTTGACTGAAAACGCCGGGTTGAAAATGCCCCGCCACGTCTTCCATGTCTCTCCTGACATGTTGAGTAGGTCGTTGAGTTGCGTAAAAGGCCTGAACTCGCCCTCCAGGGACGGATGCTTTGGAAGCGAGGTTGTTTGCGTGAACTCGGCCATCATATCAGGATGGAACACGGCCAGCATTGGTGGCGCAATAGGCCAGATATCGATGTACATGAGCCCAGGCACCTCCAATTCTGGGTGGTCTTTGGCAAGGAATAGAGGCATATATTGGCCATGGACATCACCGGGATATTTGGCCATGGTTTTGCCGATATGGTGCAGATGTCCAAAAATCCACGAGTGGGGCAGCATTGGCTGTGAAAATTATTAAGGGTATTGGATCAATTGCCAATTCCAGGGGAATTTACACACCACTCCATGTTGTCTAGCAGCATTCCGGAATAGACGACGGACTTGCCATACTCGATAAATAGACGCGAAAATAACCGTCAAGACGAGCGTCACACTTGCTCTCCCCAGGGTGACAGGAATTGTCATTTTCGCAGTCGTGGTTGGTTTGTAAAGGATGTCAGGAGAATCTGCGACCCTCCCAAAGATCAGATTGATAAGCCCCTTTAAATGACGCATTTAAACGATGCCATTTACGGCTCAAAATTTTGGGACTTTGGTAACATACGAATGGATTGGCTTTCCCGACTTTATTTACCTGGCCTCCATGGGGCCTGCGGTTGACTCTTCGTGGCAGCTGAAAGTAGTGACGTATCAGTTGAACATAATAAATGATGATTAATACTGTAAAGGCGGATAATCACGCGTTCCGATTAACATTGTCTTCTTGGGGTTAGCGCAATAATTCACCATTATATAATCCGCCCTAAAGTGTGCCAGAAACCAAAAAATCAAACCACAACAAATCGTAAATAGTCTGATTTTTAAGGCTAGAATTAGAAACTATCATGATTCTTGGTTCCTAGGTAAAAATTGATAATAGATATTGTCGAGAATTTGGTACATAATCTATGCATTTACCAAAATTGCCAATTCAACATGGAGCTGCCTATAGAAGTACCCTTTCTGCTGTCTCTTGTAACAGGCCAGTGCCTGGTTATAGGTGACCCTTAGGGTCTATAAACAGGACAAACAGGTAGAAAACGTGACTTACTTATTTGTGCATAAATTATATAAATTTGGGGAGTTTTGCTGTGTATTTATCTATCGGAACTTTTCTTCGTCGCCGTTAATCTAGAGAACATGACTTCGTCAACAATAGCCCCTGTAGTTGTTCAGCGATTTGACTACATCGAGCTCCGCGGCGGAGCGATGTATAAGCGCTTGCCATTCCGCTGGCTGGTGCGGCGCCAATACCCTGATCGTGGAAAGTGGCCAGTCAGGTGGTACATCAGTAAAATGCTGGGGCATAGAAGTCGACTATATTACGTACCCAAATCCCAAGCTTTGACTATCGACGGCTGGACTAGGCCTCAGCATCATATTGGTGTTCGCTGGTTGCGCCTCCGGTCTGGTATATACGCAGGCCTCCAACAGAGACATCGGATACCCGGTTAGTCTATCCACATTGGACCTTGAGTAAGCAAAAAGGCAGCCAATAACCAAGTGGGGTTAACAAGTGAAGCCTAAGCGCCCACCTTACGCAATTCTTCATTGGTGATCATCGGCGGTTGACCGCTTGTACGACATCCGCCCGATAAACCCATCAAAAACTATAAAAACTTCCTAAAACCATGGCTTTCCGACTACAATTCAGTATTCCGCACCCCGAAGCCGTTAAAGGCAGACTTTCACATACATAACAGCTGTTCATCCTGTCATCATGCAAGAACCAACCTATAACCCCGAGTAGGTCCTTCGAGCATCACAACCCCCTCAAGCCTAGCTGCTGCTCATAATCCTTTCACCAGGTGTCCCTTGGCGAAGACGACAATCGTTTACCAGTATAAACTAGTAAACTGTCCCGGGAAGACCATTGTCGGAATGCTTGTCGAATACCCCGCGAACGGTGCGACACCTCCTCACCGTCATGGGGGCGCGTCTGTGTCCGCCTACATGCTCAGTGGCTCTGTCTTGAATAAAATGAATGATGACCCGATGAGGGTAATCGAGCAGGGTGGCTCGTGGTATGAAGCACCAGGATGTCATCACCGGATTAGCGCCAATGCGAGCAAGACCGAGCCGGCATCGTTTTTCGTCACTTTTGTACTCGACTCGGAGACTTTGGAGCGTGAGGGACCATCAGTGCTTGTGCAAATTGACCCAGAGTATAGGGATATTGTTATGCAGAAAATGCAGAGATAAATATGGATCGGCAGGCCAAGGAATCTTGCTCATTAGTTTGAAATCTACATCCATAAAGTTCTCCACGTGTTAGTGTTGCTTTTGCATGCTTAAGGTATACCAGAAACATGCTTTACACGACTTGATTTTCAATGCGTCCAAAATCAGCGTGATAGTCGACAAATAGAAGTCTTTCCATAACCTATTGATGCAAGGATTCTATACCAATCTATCCCGATCAGATTCGTCGCAAGATTGGCGTGCTCCAGAGCGGGTTGGTGGTTGGTCGTCCAAGACGCTGCTAGACTTCGCCGTTTGGTCTTGGAAAGCCGGAACAAGATTATTGTTGTTGTCGTGGGCTATGTAGACCTAGGGGTAAAAATCTTGTGCACCGTTAATCGTTATGCAATGGACGTTGGAGGGTTTGCTAGGTATGAGTTATGAGAATTGGTCTCTTTGGAGAGAGTCCAAGTTAGGCTCAGACGATTTGAAGCATTATGTGCTGGAATGATAGAGAACTTGATTCCGTTGTATGGAGTCTCAGCCGGGCAATGGCTACTAGGAGTGCCATTCGACCGCGGGGTACATTCTTACCTGATAAAGGTTGTCGACGTAGCTCATGGTAAAAAGTTGGCCAGGAATTCGAAATGTCGACATAGAATGAATGGGAGACACAAGGTGGCTGGCTATACGAGAAACGGGAATGAGAACCCTGCGGAGACCTAACTGCCCGGCCGCTCATAACCCCAGAAAGGAATTGTAGTGGATGCAAACATGCACTTCAAAAAGTCTAACATGAATAGGCTAACCGGGTATCCGACCCACCTGTGGGGAATGCTGCGTATATATCAGACCGGTGACACAGCCTTTGATATGCTATTTACCTTATCCGGCCATACCCACTTTCTCCGTAACGCTCCGCTCGGAAGACTCGTTGATGTGCTAGTAGTTTAAGATGCATTTTTGCCGGCGGTATACGGAAATATGAGCAAAGTTAGCAACTAAATAAATAAGGGAGCATGCGCGGTACAAAAGCCAACGAACTTGGCATGCGCACGGGTACGCATCTAGGGGTGGACAGTTGGGGATCAGACAAACCAGGACAAGGGGACAGGGCATCCTGTATCCTTTTCACACCCGAATCTGAGGACGAGTCGGCCAGACCCCGCCACCTCCCGCGAAGTTAGCCTGTCCAAGACTATCTTACAAATCTGAGTTTCCTTGGTAGCTATTTAAACGAGGCTGGGAGTCTTTACTCTATCTTACCTTCAATCCCAGCAGGCGATGCTATATCTAAGTAACGGCCTCCTCCGTAATCGATTACAATTCGTGCCTTTCACGTCTGCCGGTGGTCATAGGATACCTTGCGCTACACTGAGAAGAAATCACCTGGCCAGTATGGGTATCAAGACTCACGTCACGCTTTACACCGGGTCAACACCAAATGGGATCAAGGTTCCGATCTTACTTGAGGAGCTTGGGCTTGAGTATAAGGTACGAAAAGACACCGTCCCCTATAGCTGGTAGGACAGAACGTCAAGAAGTTCACTGATATTCCCTGTCGGTAGCTATACCCTGTCCAACTGAGGACCAATGAGCAAAAACAACCTTGGTACTTGGAGATTAACCCTAATGGGCGGATCCCAGCCATTACGGATATATGGACCGATGGACAGCAGATCCGTGTATTTGAAAGCGGAGCCATCCTCGAGTACATTGTTGACCGCTACGACAAGGATTACAAGTTCTCTTATCCGAAGGACTCCCGTGATCAGTGGGAAGTTAAGAGTTGGGTTCGTTCATGAACCACCTAGAAATATATGCCTCCAAATTATTGACAACGATATGTAGCTCATGTGGCAGATCGGTGGCCTAGGGCCTATGCAAGGACAGCTGGAGCATTTTAAGAGTTGGTACCAAGAAATGTGACCACATGGCTGATCAGATACTGACTGGATGCTTGCAGGACATGCAGCTGAGAAGATTGAGTACGGTATCAACCGCTACCTTAATGAGACTCGTCGACTCTATCGTACTATGGATACCCATCTGGCTAAGTCTCCTCATGGGTTCCTCGTCGGTGACCGCCTCACTATTGCTGACATATCTTGCTGGGGCTGGGTTTCCAACCATGGTAGGTCATCCCTCTTTCTCGTTACATTGTTTAGGTCATTGTGTGTAGCTAATAATGATTCTGCAATCCGATCCAGCTTTGGATGGCGTCTCTCTCGATGAGTACCCTCACCTGGAAAAGTGGCTGGACAAGCTCTCGAAACGCCCAGGTTTCGAGAAAGGCCGTCAGGTTCTGACGCGACACACTGTTTGACAAGAGAAGGTCAAGCAAGGAGAGTTGAGTCTGGAGGTGTTAGGGGAAGAACGAGTGAAAGGAGGTGGCGTGGCTTTCTCGGCCTATGCGGTCCGAAATACGTTGAGGGAATCTACGTACCACAACACTATCTTTAACAGGATTCATTCGTTCTATCTTATAGGGCTTTCAGGGTTAGAACTGACCGAGTTCTATGTAATTTAAAAAGCTTGTATTTTTTCCTAGTAAGTTTATCCTAAAAATAATTATTTCTTTTAACTCATATAAGCTAGTAATTCATATCAAAAGATCGTAGTCTTCCCTCTGGGCAACAGACTTAATAGAAGTTGAGGTCTTTCCGCAGTCCTCGCGGTTCTCCTACTGCATTATATGCGGTAACTGATTTTAAATTAATGAGCTTTGCCGAGAACTCCAGGACAACTCACCCGCAATGAAGGGATCTCGGCTGCAATGGTCGTGAACTATCGATGTTACCGACTTGCTGCGAGACCAGGTGCACATACATTGAAGGCAATATCGTGAGCGCCAAACATCTCAACAAGCCCTCTCTCCCACTTGAATAGAACCATCATCGATGACTCCGTTCCGATTTATACATTGGAGCAAAATTGCATGTGCCGAAATATATAATTATATCCTAGTGCCAACAATAACTCTCTCCCTTTAAAATTCACCCCAGCGTACACGAAACTCCTATCTCATGCTCTTTTTGCACAATGGTGCTTAACAATTTTGGGAGTTGCTAAAGTAGCGAAGAAAAAGACAGAGAATGCTATTTACACTCCATCTCGAAGCCATTGTGAAAAGTCTCTTAGTCTTGGCAGCCTGTTTGAACAACCGAAATTACGGCAGTGTTTCCGTGGTTTATCCCGCGGAAAGATCCACTGGCCATCTCCCCTCCATCCTTCGGCGCGTCCGGATCGTGAGAATTCACGCCCCTCAAGCACCTCATTCGACGCTTTCTACCGCTTTCTAAGCTAAGGGAACAACCTCGACCCACCACCCAATTTTTCCAGCCTGCTGTCGATCGGCAAGTTTTCAACCCATCTGACCATCTCCGTGCTTTCGTTGAAAATACATCTTTATACCGCCATTCTCATTTTGACCGTGCCAGTTTCTGCAAAATGGTCCGCATCCTGATCACAAGTTCTACGGATGGCTTTGGCCTTGAGGCTGCCCGTCATCTGGTTCAGCGCAATCACACCGTCTATCTTATGTACGAAGCCAAGAGCGCGCAGAGGATGCCAAGGCGAAATGCCACGGAGCTGCCGGCGTGCTGATTGCGGACTTGACGAGCGTGGCAGAGATGCGCAAACTGGCCGAGGAAGCAAATGCTATTGGTGTGTTCGATGCCGTCATTCTTAATGCCGGATTGCTTTACGGCCCCTTCCGCAAGACGCCAGATACGGGCGTGCCGGCTATGCCCTTCGTCAACGTTGTCGCGCCCTATATTCTCGCTTGTCTCCTCGAACAACCCAAGCGTCTGATCTTTATAGGTTCTGTGCTACACCCAGAAGCCGACACGAGCCTGAAGGATATTTTCTGGTTTGAGCGTGGGGGGAAGGAATTCCAAGATTTCCAAGCATACTGCGATTCGAAGCTGCATGTTATGCTTCTTGCTAATGCAGTAGCAAGGCGGTTCAACGGCACTTCCGTCACGTCTGTGCATCCTGGATATGTTGCTACCAAGCTTGGAGGTGAAGGCGGCACCGACAAGCTGGAGGATGGTGTCGAGACATACGTCATGCTAGCCGAAGGTGATTACGATCAAAGCCACACCGGCGTCTATTTTGAACCCAAAAAGAAGATCGGCGAACCTCTTGCGGAGACAGCCAATGAAGATCTGCAGGAGATCGTCGTTAAAGCTTGCGAGGATGTCACCGGTCTTCAGCTGGGAGCTTAAGATTGGCATGTCGGCACCCGTTCATAATGGCGGTACCTGGGGTAGCTTCTATACTTCAGGGTCATCATATCGTTCAATAATCGGACTAAAATAAGGAGCAAATGATATTCGAGAAAATAACTATTGACTGGGAAGGAAAACTTGAGAAAGCATTGCGAGGAGTGCATTGGAATAGAATCCGAGGAGAATTGTTTTGAGTATTTGAGTATTTGATTACATGGATATAGAGTGCTTATGGGAGGTTCGTCTAGCCGGTATACGTAATAGTCAATTGAATTCCTTGCTTATCTGGAGGAAGTTGGTTGGAAAGTATGTCAAATTAAATCAACCGAATTCCGACGTAAGGGCCACAAGTAAACGAGGTTGGATTCAAACCAAGACGAACATCGCACCAGCGCGGACATCCATCAAGTCCCGTAAGAACCATGCCGCTGATGCTTTGTACTTTTCAATGTGAATATACCGGCGCCTCCGCATCCAAACTATCATTATCAACGTTGAAAATATGGTATATCATGAAACAATTAAACTCCGCCAACATAACCTAGGCCCCCACCTTCTCCGGGTGATCGGCAGGAAGGACATCGGCAATCGTCTCATCAGTACCCGCAAGATCGTCTTCAAGATCAACGTGATCGCGGATCTTCAAGAAGATGACCGGGGCAGCGACGACGAGGGATACGCCGAGCAGGACCCAATTGCTGATAAACTCCTTCTCGAAGGCGAGTTTGCGGGCGTCAAGGTTGTTCACGATGGCCGCGCCGCAGGACTGGATGCCCTTGTAGAAACCGACGTAGTTGGCGGAGCGACGGCCCGAGTTGGAGAGGGCGCCCATGAACCTGGATCGGTTAGTCGAGCTGTAAGTTCGGGGGTGGTGCGAGGGAACGTACCAGTAGATACTAGCCTGCCAAGCGGCATCGTAGAAACCGTAGAAAATGTACAGGAACATGGGGCCAACGTAGCCAGAATCAGCCCAGTCAAATGCCTGCCAGTTAGGGTTGATATCGGTGTCCACGGTCTCGCGAGTGTACCTCTTCTCAAACGCATAGCCACCACCCCAGATAGCAAAGGTGAGGACGAAAAGAACGACCCAGGTGACCTTGGCTCGGGTAGAACGCTTGATACCCTGGACATCGAGGAGATATCCCCAGATACCAGCGGCGAAAATCTGGGCCAGCCAGTAGAGAAGACTGTTCAATGACTTGGTGCGGGTATCGAAGTAAGCGCCGTTCATGGCGTTCTGCTGGTAGACGTAAAACCAGTTGGAAACGAAGAACATGGGGAAGAGCAGGACCACGAAGGGTTCGAATCGGAGTGTCTCCCACAGACCGGCCAGCTCGGATTGCCAGCTGGGGTTCTTCATGAGAATGACGCGGCTTCCATCCTCACGGACAACGTCGCCGGCGTTGCAGAGAAAGACGGCGAGGAAGGCTCCGAAGGCCATCAGCACAATGAAGCCGATGTACGTGCCGTCAGACACGGTCTTGTTCGTCTTGACGTTGATGTTTTCGCCGAGGGGGATCAAGCTGCCGATCACGGCGCCCATGTTGAAGATTCCCCAGAACCAGGCAAAGTACTTGCCCTTTTGTTTCTCGTTGGGGTAGGAGATCATGATCGTGCCCTGGGCCGTCCAGAGAAGACCGGCGCAAATACCCAGCCAGGCGCCGGCGAACAGGTTGAAGCCCGCGACGCTGGCGTGAACCGAGACCAACAAGCTGATTGCATAGAGGCAGTATCCAACGCCACCGAAGGCAAGGGTCCATTTCACACCGAGCTTGTTGACAAAGGTTCCGCCGAAGATACCGAAAACTGCGAATGCGCTATACAAAGCGGTGTTCTGTTCGGGCCGTCAGCTCGCGCGTTCCCCTCTTGGATTCGGGGGGGGGGGGGGTCTTCACCATGTTATCGGCCAGTGTAGCGTCGGTTTTTCCACCACCTCCCAACCCACCGAGCGCATTGAACATTCCAGGACACATGAAACACACGAAGGAGACCATCAACAGCTGCACCTTGGGCGATGCATACCAGGGGATACTCCAGCCGAAGATTCGGCGCTGCCTGTACTTCCATCCAGACGGCAACGCCGGGGGGTCGAAGCTGCCATGGTCATATTCGGCCGGAGCGACAGGCTCGTCGGTGGTTCTCGAGGTCTCTTTGTCGGCAGACATGATGGCAGGCGAACTAGAATCGGACAGGTTCCGCTGTGAACTTGAAAACCAAAACGAGGGGGGAAAAGACAAAGGTTTTAATCCATTCCCAGCCGCTAGCAGGGGTGTAAGCTGTGTAAGCTCGAATCCGCGCGAGTGAAACCTGATCGCTCGACTGTTCCATCGGGATGGCAGCCAAGCTAGCGTGTTGGAACGTCTTCCAATGAGATAGCTACTATTGTGGCCATACAGCGGTAGATTCCTGCAGTGGCTTGATAAGGCCTGTGGATCGCGTGAAGCGTGAGGGACGTGCGTCTCAGTATCTACAGACCTCGTGACGGTCGAGCTGGGCTTAGCGGATCCACTTGTGATCCATCTCGTCTCTGGGTACTACCAGTACTACCCCGGGACGGAGGCGAGGACGAGCTTCAGGGGTGATGCAGTGAACGTTCGATCCGACGTGGGTCGATAAACACATCCACCCCGCAAGGTCTTGCCCGGCCACGAGTAGACCCTAAATTTAGACCGACTCCACGAGATACCAAAAGATACCAAACATCCCAGTCTACGGTCAAATGCACATGCACACGCTCCAGGCAAACCGACGGCTTCACTAATGCTACCTTAGCATGGCACTGGCAGGATACAGGGGCACCCTGTCATCTCCCTCGGCGAATACGGGCCCGGTTGGCGCTAAAAGGCCGGCCGAGGCGACGCTTATCTGCACAATGTAACATCCACTTTGATACCGCGGGACGCCACACGTTTTCCGAAGTGAAACCTGGGGTTTGGTTTCCCTCTCCAGATTACCGGCCCTGGGGGTTCGCATCCTGGGGTCACATTCACTCTCTACTGGAAATATAAGCGATGGGAACGGTCAACCCTCGTGATAAGCTTTTGGCTATTGCTATCGTGCTTCATCTCACTCCACCACGCCACGGGCGTCTTGTCCCAGGTAACGGTATTTCAGCGATCGGTTTCCCAGGCCGCGGACAATCACCGTCTGCTCGTCGCCCGGCACGATGTCCAGGGCATTATCGCTGATCCGGACCCCCTCCTGCTCTTCGATAACCAGGCCTTTCACCGGCTTCCGCGCGTTGATCACAACGCGCGCTTGATCTCCGCGGTGAAGCTGGATCTCAAGTCCCCGCGTCGAGAAATCAAGGTACTTCAACGGCTGCGGCCAATCCACATCCCGTGCGACGATCTTGTTATCGACCCACAACCGCGCGGCAAGGACGTGTGGTTCCTCGGCCATGTGGTCGATCGACCCCGTCATGACATCCGTAGTCCCGTTGGCGTGGATCGTGACATCGCGTACGACCGGGGATCGGATATCTTTTCCCGTGGCTACGGATAAGAATCGCAGTTCGATGCTGCCCTGTAGGGTTTGTGGCTTGCTGCTTACTACCCAGAGCTCATACCGGCTGGTCTGTGGGGGTTGTGCGTGGGCTACGCTCCAGTCGTGATGCTCTCGTCGCACTCCAACGGCGATGGGGTTGAGCACTCGCTTCACCGCGTAGTAGGCGGGTTTGGGGTTCAGGAAGTAGTCCACGATCGCCCAGGAGATGGTTGGCCAGCAGTCGTTGAGCTGCCACAGTAGAGCGCCGCCGCAGTGTCGCTCGTCTCCCCATTGACGGCGCCAGCCTCGGTAGCCGAACATCATCGTCTCGGCCTGCACGATCTGCGTGAGATAGATGTATGTTTCGAGGTCCGTCGCTGTCCGTAGATTCTCCACCAAGTAGGTTGCCAGCCGTCGTTCGTGGCCATCGGCCTTGTTGTGGAAGTCCATCACTTGGGATTGTGGGAACATGTCGGCCGGGTTTTCGACAAAATGTTCGATGGTGGACAGATGAGGGAAGGCCTCCATGCCGAATTCGCTGTTGAATCGACCGCCTAACGTGTCGAAGATCTGGTATTTTTCTTGCGTGCCGTGCCAGACATTCCATTGGTGCATATCTCCAACCGTCGGATCAGATGAGATCTTCCCATCACCCCACGGACTACCGGGGTGATAGAACGTCGCGGGAGAGTGTTCAGCTACAACCTCCGGCAGCAGTTTTTCGTAGATGTAGCGCGCTGGGAAGTCCGTCTTCAGCCAACTCTGAGGGTCCTTGTCTTCGAAATTGTAGGTCAGACCCTCCGATTCTTGCACCTGATAATCCTCATTGTTTCCAACGTAAATCACAATGGACGGGTGATGCCGCAGACGTTGAACATTGTACACCGTCTCCCGCTGTATCGATTCGAGGATCTCAGGCGAGGTCGGATAGTTGCCGCAGCCAAACATAAAGTCCTGCCAGACCAGCACGCCAAGCTCGTCGCAGGCTTCATAGAAGGAGTCGTCTTCGTAGATCCCACCACCCCAGACTCTATACAATAATTGGCATAATTCTGTTCAACGGGGCGAGTATCTTACCTGATCATGATCTGCCGGCCTTCCACCATCAACTCGATCCATTTGCGGTACCGCTCCGCACTGATATTGGGTAGTAGACTATCGGCGGGAATCCAGCATGATCCACCGCAGAAAATGTCCATCCCGTTGATTCGGAAGAAGAATGATTTGCCATGTTTGTCCGGCTGCTGAATGACTTCAGCGGTCCTGATACCAAACTTCCTACTCACTTGATCCACCGCCTCGCCATTTCGGACAAGTGAAACGGAGACCTCGTACAGAGCCTGCTCGCCATATCCATGTGGCCACCAGAGCTCAGGGCGGTTCACGCGGAATGTGACTTCAGCCTTCCGGTCCGTCGAGACCGGAACGTCCTGATGTGCAATTTCATTCCCCTTCGAGCTCAACGTGAATCGAGCTGTGTAATCTCCGGCGGTCATCGCATCAAAGTTGGCGAGAGCAGTCACCTCGGCGGTCTGATGATCCGCAGCCAGTTTTGCCTGCGGCCACAGATCAACCACTCGAGCAGTGTATACTTCAAATCGGACTGCACGCCAGATGCCCGCAGTCATCAAGACCGGTCCCCAGTCCCAACCCCAATGGTATTGAGCTTTCCGCACCGCCAGTCGAGACGGGTCACCGTTGAATCCAACCCACTTGTGTTTTGGATCTCGCTTTCGCAGTTCACGAGCTTTGAGTAGGGCACAGTCAAACTCGATCTCTAAAGTATGCTCACCCTCGGCTTCCAAAGCCTTGGTAACGTTGACCCGGTGACCGAAGAACATATTGTCGCTCTGCAAGATCGTCTGACCATCGAGTTTGACCGTAGCGAAAGTGTCGAGACCATCAAATACCAAGTCAATGGCTGCTCCTTCCGGGGCATGCGGTCTCTGGAACACATTCCGGTAAACCCATGATTTCTCGTTGACCCAGCGGGCTTTCAGTTCGTTGAACCCGATAAACGGGTCTTTCAGTCTGTCCTCTAGTCAGAGCTGCTAGATGTAGTCCGGTCACTGGAGTGGAGAAGCATACTTCTGGTTTGCAATGAGATCTTGTTGCACCACGGAGGGCACCGCGGGGACGGACATCCATTCATCGGCATCGCGGTCCCTGAAGGTCCATCCGGTGGAAAGCGACTGCTTAGAAAGCTCCATTATGGCAGCGAAGTTTGAATTATCACGGCTTCCTGGCGAGGGGGCTTTTTATATGGAGATGCAATGGGGCTTATCGATAAGCTCCCCCACACGCCTTCCTCTTTGGGCACGGGGAGGGTGGCGGTCACGTGTTGCATGCACTCCTGGAAATTCGGGCAAAAAGAGGGACTCGATCGGGTCCAAATGGCATTGCTCCTTTCCTTGGCTCCCTCCCAAGGCCCGGGATAAATTATCACTCATATTCAACCGAGTCCATACGCACAAATATGATCCGATGCATCAGATCGGAAAGAACGGTTGGTCCCCACATTTCCTATTTGGGTACGGACCACCGCCCGCGCAGCTTCTGGAACTGTCACTCTTCGTGATGACATTCTTCCCAGACTCTATGAGCAAAATTCAACTTCTTGGAAGGCTCTGCCTCATTCTGTTCATGCCCATGCCCGACCACGGAAATTCGCATCGATCTTAGCCTATCGACTCACCATGGAAGCCACTAGCCCGCATCCGTATTATGGCCGCAAGACTAGTCTCCTAGCCGAACCAATGGCTTCCATCGCCCCCGGAGCTCGGGAGGTGCAACGGTGATTCGGCATTCTCACCAAACACACGTGTGGTCCAGTCTTGGCGTCTCATGCCCCCAGGTGTTCCGCGTTTATTCCCCGGCTTTTATGGAACTGAACTGTCGGCCTTGTGCAATCCGTGCCTTGTATTCGAAACTCTGCAGCATCTGATTTATCATGAGGCCCGGCATTGGAGGATTCGGGTTCAAGGTCATACCCGACTCCCCATACTCTCGGGCCCTTGACTCGAAAGGACGTCGTGTCCGCCAGGATCTCGGTATTAATAGTGGCCTTCCGGTGGCGATTGGATGGCTTCCAGGCGCCTTCTGCCCCACCTGATCAGACCTTGCGAGGGCTGAGGTGACTCGTCCCATAGATGGATGTGCTAGACCGCTTCGTCTCCCAGAGCAAAACGTGTGAGCCTCCCTAGGGTGGTGCTAATAGTAAGAGCGTTGCATGTATGTCTGTTACATCGAAAGGTACCTAGGGAAACGCCCCCGACATCCCGGAGCCGGACAAAAGGAAGACCTACCGCCGTGATTCAGATGGAAACCCTGGTATGTTCTGCTTCGCATCGCTCCGGACGATCGTCTGTTCTCCTGCAGGGCTCGCTTCAACATGGATCCATACAAACCCTGCGGCCAAGCGAGTCTGGGGAAATTGCCCCCTCTCTGGAGAAATTGAATCTCACGCCCCAGCGGGTGAATGGTGGCGCGTAGAAAGTGAGCGACGCCCGTAATTCGATGTAATTTCACAACCCTGGCCGGCGCGTGGCACCCTTCGGTGAGCAGACCTGCCACTCCCCAAGGTCCCGAGACCCTCATTTGAATCATGGTCAAATCCTCCGTAGTCAGTAATGGCGACGCGGATATTCTACTCCAGAGAGTTCACCGGGCCTCTATTCAACTAGAGCCGTAAATCCTGCACATCGACGTCCAATAAGCGAGACGGGAACCACGGAGGGGGGCATAAAAAGGGAAAAAGGTGCGTTCTCCGGAATGCGGGGAGATAATAGTCTGATCAGGCTATTCTCCACTCCGTTTTAGCCTCTCTTATGTCCCTCCCCCTGACTCTTCACTTGAGTATCAACACTCCACTCGTTTACGGGACGACATGATCGTCCATCCACCTTAGCCCGTAAAATCTAACCCCGCATCTACTACACTGTGCAGTGCCGTCGTGAACCATACTACAACTTTACCGACTTCATGCTTCACTGATCGACCCGAGAACTCGCAAAATATGTGATTTGTGACCGGTCCCCATTTGCTACAGCCATGTTCCACACCTTTGAGGGCTTTGAGAATCCCGGGCCAGCGACGCCTGCCCGAAGACCCAGCAATGAACGCCGCGAGTCTGTAGCTCGTAGAGTCACTACTCTGCGAGCCTGCACTTCTTGTCGCCATCGCAAAATTAAATGTGATGGTGAGAAACCTTGTGAGGCATGTCGGTGGTACAAGAAAGCGGATCAATGTCATTACTCCGATCCAAGACCTTCAAGAAGGTATGATTTTCGCACCCTGTGATGTGAGTGTAGCTAAGGTTCAACAGACACGTTGAGAAACTTTCCAGCACTTTGGATGAATATCGCAGCGTGCTAGCAAAGCTCTTCCCTGATATGGCCCCGGAGTCTCTTGTCAGTCTCCCCCGAGAGAAATTGCTCGAGCTGACGACGGGTTCGTCTTCTTACGTGAGTAACGCGCCGCATCCTGCGTCGCCTGCGACTTCGGGGTCGGTGGAGGCTCATGTGTCTCCACTCTCGCATGAAGATGACAATCTCGAATCTTTGCAAAGCATGCCCGAGGAATTGGATGATAGTCGACAATCCAGCTCCGGCGAGCTGGTGGAGGGTGTTTCTGACGATGTGAATGCCCTCTCCCTCTCCGCTCGACCATCATCGTCTTATCTGGGTGTATGCTCCATCCAGGCGGTGCTTAAAGTCATCGTCTGGCTTGATCCGGGAGCTGCAACCTACTTCACTCAAATACCACCAACTCAACCATGCGACGGCACTCTCGACTATGACACCCAGCATGCGTGGAACCCACCGGCTGTCACACCACCGAACCTTGCAATTCCTTCGACGGAGATGCAAATGCTCGACGCGTACTTCCTGTATTTCCAATCTTTCGCCCCGATGATAGATGAACAAGGGTTCCGCGAGACTTACATCACGGGTCGCCGGAGAGACGATCACTGGCTTGCCCTCTTGAATATCGTGCTTGCCCTAGGAAGCATTGCCGCCTCGCGGCCGGGCGACATGACACATCAAACATACTTCCTACGTTGTAAGAGTCACTTGAATCTCAGCTCTCTGGGGAGCTCCCATCTGGAGACTATTCAAGCTTTGGGGCTGCTCGGTGGTTGGTATTGCCACTATATCAGCCAACCCAACCTCGCGTACTCTCTCATGGGAGCCGCGCTCAGAATGGCGGCTGGGCTGGGTCTACACAAGGAATTCGCGGAATCCCGCCAAGCACCAAGTTTAGCTAAACTCGCCTCCATGGATCTGAAACGCCGCGTCTGGTGGTCTCTCTTTTGTATGGATACTTGGGGAGGGATGACGCTTGGTCGCCCTGGTATGGGCCGCTTTGGTCCAAACATTACCGTCAAGCCTCCTAACTGCCGAGATAAGGTGAGCATGACATAAATAACAAGCCAAAGGCCTCCGCTCATTTCCTATAGGAAAACGTTCTGGAGATCCTCCCATTGGTGGAGAATATTCGTTTCGCCAAGATCGCAACACAGGTCCAGGAATCCCTCGCGGCGGCACCCCTCGTGAAACACCAGGAAATGTCGCATGCAGATAGCCTACTCCTTGATTGGTGGGAGAACCTGCCACCGGTCCTCAAAGACCACGAGCCGTGTTCCGAGTCAATCAACACCGTCCGAATAGTCATGCGCTGGCGATATCTTAACCAGCGCATGCTTCTCTACCGACCTACCCTTTTGAGCTACGCTATGCGGCGCGTCCCATATATTGCTCTACGGTCAGAAGAACGCACCGCCATCGGGAAGTGTCGCGAAGTCGCCGAGCTGTCCATCCAGAATATCGCTGCTACAGCCCAGCTCAACCAGCTCTGTGGCTGGAATGCTGTCTGGTGGACTTTCCAGGCTTCTCTGGTGCCGCTGCTCGGACTTTTCCTAAATGACCCCACGGTCGATGATCCCCGAGCTTCGATCGAGTCTTGTCAGGCACAGGTTGAGACTGCCATGTCAACCCTTGCGCGCATGCAATCATACGGACATACGGCGAAACGGTCTCTTGATGCTGTCTCGCGTATATACGAGGCTAGTAAGCGTGGTAAAGATCTTACCACATTCACCTCTGCAGCTGGCTTCTCCACGAGCATCTATCTCGCCAGTCGGGATGTGCCGTTGTTCACGTCGCCAGAGTCCGCTAATATGAGGGTTTCTCCGAGGGAGAACGGGATCGCCGATCCATTATCGACGCCATTTGTTGATGACTCTGGTCAGTATTTGTGGGAGTATCTCAGCTGGAGCGACAGTAACCTGTGGCCTGGACTGACGGATCTTGACACCCGTGGCGAGGCGATGGCGCTTTTGACTCCGAACCATGAGAAGGGTCCCAAATTTGGGAGTCAACCATACTTTGAACCTATGCCTGATCCATATTTCGTCAATCCTCCACTCTATTATTGACCGTTTCATCGCTTTCTATGTTAGGATATCTATGAGTGTTGGGAAGGAAATATGTAGTGTTAGCCTGGGAACCGGAAATGAAGCGCATTGTATACTTTCAGCAGTCGGGCTTTCAAACCAAAATCAATCAAAGAAATAACATGGTATTCGATAATCACCGTGTTTAGTTCCGAAAAAATGTTCTAATGTTGTTCTGTATACACGGTCACTTTAAAGCCACGATTCTCGTTAGGGCGGCACGGAACGTCACCAAAAAGGGCAATGTTGAGCGCTGACTCAGCTCACGACCCAACCACGACGCTTCACTGGAAATGAAAACTGTAAACACTACAACTCAGGGCAGCTGGAGTATGGAAAGCTGAACAAATCATGATATGATATTCTCAGAGACTGGATCGGCCCTGTACGTTGTCAAAGAGTCCGCTGCACTTCCGCCGTTGAACCGACGGACCTGGAGGCCAATTGTCCCCTAAACACGGGAGACATCAAGAAAAAAAGCCTCGGCACAGGATTCATTGCCCTTCCCGTCCATTCATCAACATGGGTCTTTTTGATTCTGCTCCGCGCGTTTTTGTCGCTGCCACGGCTCTGCGCCTAGTTTTGCTCGTCTACGGCGGCTGGCAGGATGCGAACTCCGCTGTGAAATACACCGACATCGACTACATGGTGTTCACTGATGCCGCGCGATATGTCTCCAAGGGCGAGTCGCCATATGCGAGAGACACCTATCGCTACACGCCGGTTCTGGCTTGGATGCTTCTTCCAACGGCTTGGGAGGGATCAGCCCCCTGGGCCACTTTGACTTTTGCCTTTGGTAAGGCGCTTTTCGCTCTGGCAGATGTCCTCGCTGGATGGTTGGTTGTTCAGTTGTTGCGCCAATGTTACAGCTTCCCGACCGAGCGGGCGCTAAGATACGTTGCTGCTGTTTGGTTGTGGAACCCAATGGTTGCCAATATCAGCACTCGTGGCAGTTCCGAGGGTCTGCTTGGTGTGCTTGTTGCTGCATTGCTGTGGGCTACGTTCACAAGGAGAGCTGTTCTGGCGGGTACCATTCTTGGCTTTGCTGTGCACTTCAAGATCTATCCCTTTATCTACGGAGCCTCGATCCTCTGGTGGTGGGATGCTCAGCGCGATGGTGCTGCTCCTGCCACCACATCCGATCTATTGTCCCGGATCACCGGCTTCGTTACTGCTTCTCGTGTTAAGCTGACTCTGGCTGCGCTGGTCACCTTTGTTACCTTGAACTTGGCCATGTACCTTCAGTACGGTATGCCGTTTCTTCATGAGACTTTCTTCCACCACCTAACGCGCATCGACCATCGTCACAACTTCTCGCCTTACAGTACCCTGCTGTACCTCACTTCTGCGAATGTTGTAACATTCCATTTCGAAACCGTTGCATTCTTACCCCAGCTACTGCTTGTGGTGATTGCCCTTCCACTGGTGCTCGCGAAGAAGAACCTGGCGACTACCATGCTTGCTCAGACCTTTGCGTTTGTCACCTTTAACAAAGTCTGCACCAGTCAGGTAATTTACTATTTGTTCTCACCAATTTGATCAGTCTAGCTAATCCCGAGACAGTATTTCCTATGGTACCTCATTCTTTTGCCATTCTACTTGCCCTCCTCCTCGCTCATCCGCAAGCCTGCATTGGGCATTTCGGCGGCAATTTCCTGGGTCCTTGGACAGGTAATGCTCTCCATTGAATTGCTTTGGATACTTCCAACTAACGTCATTAGGCTCTCTGGCTGTCTCAAGGCTACAATCTCGAGTTCCTCGGCCTTTCTTCGTTTGTGCCAGGACTCTTCCTTGCATCTGTATTGTTCTTCGGTGTCAACGTCTGGATTCTGGGTATCATTGTTAGTGACGGCGGCGAGAGCGAGGATGGAAATGACCAGGTTAGAGTTAAGCATTGAAGCTGCGGAGGCACATCGGCCTATATACCACAATAGACATGAAGCTTCCTACAAAGAACTAACACTGACAATCCATAAATAACATTGGAGTATGATATTGACGAGGGTATCGATGCGCAAGTACAAATCCACGCTGTAAAAGATATGCAATATTGATCTGAAATCAAGCCCTCCCAGTGCTAACGCTTCCGCCTGAATCGGAAACGAAGCTCTTCGTCACTATCCGAATCATGGGTCTGTCGTGGTCGCTTCTGACTGCGAGCACGAGACAAGCTCGGTTGTGAGGAAGTTGGGTCTGGAGTCACTGAGGCTGGGACCGAAAGTTCTGATCGCGATGTAGCCCGCTCCTCACGACTGGGAACTAGTTCTTCGCGCTCTACCCGTTGGTTGACCTCGGGTGTCTTGCTGCTTCTGACCCAGTGGTATTCGCCGATGCCATAGTCTTTTCGTGTCACCTCTTCCAGCGGAACAATGACACTCTGGATCCGCTGGCGGGAATGCTGCGACTCTCCTTTGCGTCGAAATCGCTTGAAGTTCTTGCGGCCATTCCATCTCTCATCCCATCTATCGGAGTCCTCCCTTTGCCGGGCGGGCGGCTCGCGGAGACGGACGTCCATCTCTTCGATGATGGCGAGATTCTTGAGTTCTTCGACATTCACATCCTGGGATCCATGTAGATTGTCTCCCTCCTGCCGCTGTTTTTCTTCTTCCTCCCGGTGCTTTCGTGCCGCCTCCAATACGTCCAGCTTGGGACGCTTCGGCATGGGAGCCTCGGTCTTCACGCAGGTTGCTCTGCCGCTGTGGCGCTCTTCGCCCATTTCTTCTCGTCGGCGTTTCATTGCACGTGCGCCGGGCAGGAGATCTGACACCACGTCCTCGTCGGCCTCTTCAACTGTATCGAGAGGCTGGGTGGCCTGGGTGGGTTCATGTGGCTCCATGTCCATTGGTTGAGTGTCGGTGGCGTCGTCAACATCGGGTGTATGGACTGGGATGGAGTCCATGTCAAAGCCATCATCGAAGGTCTTCATCTTGCTCACGAAAGGGCGTACTCGAGGCCCTCTTGACCTGGATCTTGACTGTGTTACCTCCGGGGGAGGGGTTGCAGACGTTGGCTCGGGTTCTGGTGGCGTGGCAGCCACAGATACTTGGCTTGATCCTTCCTCGCGGGGAAGAGGGCGACAAAGCGGAGAAGCATCGTTCCCGAGGATGGCATCGAGGAATTCTCTCTGCTCAATCACACGTCGGTCCATCGCTAGGGCAACTTCATTGCCAACCTCAATAGACCACTGCTCATACTCGCCCTTCGAACGAAAACGCACGAGGACAACACCCTCCGGAGTCCCACGACCCTTGTAGCCCGCAGCTTGTTTCATGAACTGGATGATTTCTGCAGCTGTAGTCTCCCCATCTTTGACCTCATAAAAGAGTGCCTTTCCTTGACCGTTGTTGATGGCGGCTTGCAGATTGGAAAACTGTGCAGCATCGCCGAACACGAATGTGTATCCTTCGAAGACATTGATTCGGGAAACGTCGGGAGCAAAAGCAACCGCGGAACGGCTGGTCGGTTCATTCCCAGCAGGGGGAAGATGCTCCATCGGATCTGGCCACGATGATTCGAAGTCTATCTCCAATGGTGATAACGACTCCTCGTTCTCAAGGTCGCTAGGAGAGGCGGCGTAAACCAGTGCGTCAATATAAGAGTTTTGCACAATGAACTTGCCATTGATGAGCGCTTGGAGGCCCTTTGCCGTATTACGCTTACTCTGGACCACATGTGTCGTATGGCCGACAAGGTAATCAATCACGGTTTTGATGTCGAGCGGTTCGAGCCGTGAGCGAACTTTGGCCAGAGGATCTTGAGCTCTCATCTCCTTAGTAGAGAACGAGAAACTCAACACCACTGGCTCCCATTTTATACTATTGGAGCACTGTCAGTCTGCACCCGCACAGGCGGGCAGATAACCTACCGTAGAGCGTCTGGAGCTTTACCCAGCTGGATAGTATGCTCATCTCCGCTCAAGACGCGCTCCTGTCCTTTGATTTGTTCTCCATCGACCGTTGTTCCGCGGGATGATCCGAGGTCGGTAATGCGAATCTGCGTTCGTGCATGCGTGCGAGTCTGGTGCCTATCAGAAACAAACTCGGATGATCGAATTGGGGGTCATACTCCATCTCCATCGCGGACTTCAAAGACTTGGATCACGATGTGCTTGCGGGAGATCGTTTTATGATCGACGGCATGAAGAACTGGTGAAGTTCCCGGTCAGTTAAGGTATAGAAGCACAGCGGTTTGAACATACCGCCATCCTGCTTGATTCGACCGAAGAGGTACTTCTTCCCGGGTCGCAGCCACACACGCTTCCCTGCGGGACGTCAGTCTTGTCCTTCATACTATCATCGATCGTCACCGCCACTCACCGTTCAGAAAATCCCCCGTCGAATCGAGAATCCACATCGAGACAGTTGAAGACTGAAAGTTGCGCCGCCCGTAACACGTGAACCGCTCAACGCGTGCGCACGTGACTTGGCGTTTCTTTCGCGGCTTCTGCCTGCGCATCAACTTTACTTTCCGCGCTCGCTCATGGCTCGAAGTTATGGCATCTCCGGGTGAACCGGCCAACGAGAATGACGAGGACAGGAAGGAGCAGTCTGAGCCGGCGGGCGAGGAAGACTATGAGACGCTGAAATATCAGCTACTGGGGCCCTCTTTAACCAAAGCGGGTCAAGATGCCGTGGATCAGCAAAAGGTGTGAACAAGTGACGTTATTTTCTCATCGGCTGGATAGCTAAGACCGATGTTAGGTGTCAGAAATTATCTATAACGCCTCGAAAGGTTCCAAATTCTTCAACCACGAGCAGGAGCGAGATCGCAATCTCACGGTGAAGATTGAGCGCATTCTCAAAGAGAAAGCCCGTCTCGACGAACTCGATTTGAGTCAGGAACGGAGAAGAGCGGACGAGTATCTTGCCGAGCTGGAGCTGAGCCGAGACCTCTCTCAGTATGTCATCCATGTCGACTGCGACGCGTTTTTTGCAGCAGTCGAGGAACTCGATCGGCCAGAGCTGAAAACCGTTCCCATGGCAGTCGGTAAAGGCGTGTTGACAACCTGCAACTACTTGGCCCGGAAATTTGGAGTTCGCAGTGGCATGGCGTCTTTTGTCGCGAAGAAGTTGTGTCCGCAGCTGGTCCTCCTCCCCCAGAACTACGAAAAGTATACTGCAAAGGCCAACGAGATCCGTGCCATCATGGCAGAATACGACCCGCTCTTCGAGACTGCCAGTGTCGATGAAGCCTACTTGAATATTACCGCCTATTGTGATGAGAATCAGATAGACCCAGAAGAGGCAGTTCAGAGCATGCGTGCACGAATCCTCGACACCACAAAGGTATCTGTGTCCGCCGGTATTGCTGCCAATGCGAAGATTGCCAAGATTGCGTCCAACCGGAACAAGCCAAATGGTCAGTTCCGCGTTGCGAATGAACGAGAAGCGATCATGGAATTCATGCGCACTTTACCCGTTCGGAAAGTCAACGGGGTTGGCCGTGTTTTCGAGCGAGAGCTGAGCTCCATCGGCGTTGTGACATGTGGAGATATCTATCCACATCGTGCCTTATTGACCAAGTTATTTGGCGTGAAGGCATTTCAATTTCTGGCTCAGTGCTATCTCGGCCTGGGACGGACAAAGATTGAACCGATTGAGCCCAGCGAACGAAAGAGTGTGAGCACAGAGACAACATTTAATGAAATCGGAGACAAGGAAGAACTTCGAGCCAAGCTCCGCTGGGCCGCCGAGGAGATGGAAAAGGACTTGGCTCGCACCCAGTTCAAAGGGCGGACACTTTGTTTGAAGGTGAAACTTCATACGTTTGAGGTGCTGACCCGCCAGACAGCTCCACCGCGCGCCGTCTCTCAAGCAAAGGATCTCTACGCATTTGCTTTGCCTATGCTGGTCAAACTCGAGAAAGAGATTCCTGGGATGAAGTTGCGGCTTTTGGGTCTTCGGTGCTCGAATTTGGTCAGCACCAAGAAAGTCGGTATCAACTTTTTCGGCGCCGCAGCGCAGCCCAAGCCCGGCTCCATCCAAACATCGGAAATACCAATCGAGAAAGTCGATCATGAAATCGGCCCCGAGGAGGCGTTTGAGACGTCGGCCAGGCAAGAAGTCCAGGATGAAATGAATGACCTGGAACAGCTGAGCCAAGAGGCTGCCGATCTCCCTGATACAGCTGGGTCCAGCGGTGCTGTTGACTTGGTTAAAAGTCAACCCGCCCAGTGGGAATGTCCTATCTGCGGTCGGCCCCAGGTTGCGGACGATCGGGTCTTCAATGACCACGTGGATTTCTGTCTCTCTAGGCAGACCATCCGTGAGGTGGTTGAAGATACCTCGCAGGGGGCGCCTTCAGTCCCTGCGACTCGCAAAAGAAAGCCGATTCACCCGAGCAGTGCCGAGGGTGATCCGCGACAGAAACGGCTTTTCTTCCTGTGATCCGGGATCTCAAGAGTGCCTAAGCATCGGTGGCCCTTGAGCGACCTGTGAACAGCAAAATAATCATCAGGCACACGCCGAGCGTGGCACGTGGTCACCATAGATATGCAAACTTCGGGTATCGGCAGCTTTTGCTGCACTTCACACCCGGCCACGTCTCTGAGGATCCTTCCCCCATGATCGACAGACCAATTGGATACCGAGTGGAGCATCGGAATGCCTGTCAGGGCCTTGCATCTGTGTCGCTTGGTGTATGAAGAACAGATCAATAAATGTAACAAAAATAAGACTTCATTTGAAACGTTATTTCTCAAATCCATTTCGATAAACCCCCATCTAAAAGTGCCGAGTGCAGTGTTTACTCGGAATGCCGCGTTGCGGTGAACGGACGCCCTAAACCGTATTGGGGCCGAATGTTTTCGAGTCCCTCGCCTCCCACCTTCACACATCTCTCCACTCTAATCAGGCCACTCCCTGTCTCGTCTCTGTCCGAGGGAGATATTTCCACTGTGGCCGGTGTCATCATGCTCACGAGCCCGCGGTGCCTCGCAATGCCCGCTCCGCAACTATGACATCCGATAAACAAAACAATGGCTATCCCGCCAAACCGTTTACGCCGACCCTCTCCGCGGCTTTTCACCGCACTAACAAGAAGGCTCCCTTGACCCCGAAGCTGGCCAGTCCGAGTCCTGGCCATCCTGCTGCTCGTCGTCTCGCACACCCCGATCACCCCTATTCCACTCCCACCAAAGATGAGATCACCGCCGTCCCTCCCACCTTCCTCAGTACCAATGTCACCCCTCGATCGGGCTCCCGCACGACTCGACGCGATACTGCATTCGCCTCGCCCACGAATACGCCTCCTGCTCCGTCACCCCAGACTCCATGCTCTCAGCCCACGGTTGGACTAGGACTCCAAGGAGCCCGTCGGACCGAACGGAGCCCGGCTCGTGTGGTGAAGGAGGAGCAGTCGAGGAGCTTGCGAGCAAAGACCCTGACTGCGGAGGGACAACAAGCCTCGCGTCCCAACTCATTCTCCGACATGGCAACTGCCTCTCCCATGTTCTTCCATGCCTCAGATGCACGCTCCACCGCTTCCTCCGATTTGGATACAACGCGTCCTAAACCTGGGCAGAGCCAGGGCAAGACGTCTCCGGCCTCGAGCTTCATGTACGCGAATGGGGGCCAAGAACGGCAAGCCGCGGAAGATTCTTATTTCTTAAGCTCTTCGAAGCGCCGTTCGGGGGGACTTCCTCGCCCTGTACCAGCTAAACCCGCTGCCTCGCCCTCTCCACGTTTAAAATCCCCTCGACCTTCAGATGCTGCATCACCACTCTCCGATGACACGCATTCACAGCCCAGTCCCAACCCGGACATGGGATTTGAGAACATCCTGCAACGTTACGGCTCGCCACCGAGTATCATTCCTGAAAGATCGGGGCCCCCGTCAATTGGGCGGCACGCGAAATCATCAAGCCTTGATTCGACCAACAATAATAACGTTGGGCAGGATGGTCTTCGTGCCAGTCCAGTCATCATATCCAACAACGTAAATGACAGCGCGGCGCCCGTGATGTCTGATCAAATACCGACACTTCGCCCACGCATTTTCAGCAACGGCTCCTCCGTTTCCACCAACCCGCCCATGTCAATCCCCATGAGCCCTGGAAAGTCTGAATTTGGTGAGGGGGCATTGAATGCTCGCACGGAACGCAAGATTCTGGATCTGGAAATTAGCAACTCCTCGCTGCTGGCCATCAATCGAACTTTGGAGCGAGAAATGCGCAACCAAAAAGCAGAGCTACGAAGGTTCCGACGCCTAAGTCGCTCTGGCCGTTTGTCTATGGCACCTTCGACCCGTTCATTTTCAGGTAACGCGCTGTCAACAACCAGCGAACTGGAAGAGGGGGTCAGCGAACTTTCCTCTATCCGATCCCAGGATGACATGTCTGATTTCAGCGACGAGGACTCCGTAGCGGACGAAGGTATTCTGAGCCCAGGCTCACTTGCTGAACACGACGCGAAACATCGAGCCCATGACGAGAAACGATTTATGGTTGACCTTGCCCGGCACCAGGAGCTTTTGGTTGACAGCCAGAAAATGAACCAGAGCCTCAAACGATGCCTGGGATGGACCGAAGAACTGATTAAAGAAGGCCAGAAGGCCCTTGATTACAGTGTCCATGTCCAGGATATCGAGTTGGGCGGACGAGTCTTATCCCCTGAAGAGCTGGGCGAGGTCGGCGAGAGTGGACGCGCACTGCTCAGCCCGTCTGCTGAATACGCCGTTTCCTCTCCTCACGACACACCGTCCGATTCTTTCTTTGCCTTTGACCCAGCGACACTCCCTCTACCCTCGTCTCCCGGTGGGACCGATTTAATTTTCTAATCTTTCCATTCGTTTGTAACTTTTGCCAAATACCCCTTGTTCACATCTGCTTGATCTGCCTACTATTTCTTGATACATCGTTGCATTTGGTTTACTTCTGTCGTTCGGATTCCCCCCATGTACCACATCTGCCCTTGACGGCTTTCTTTCGTTGGGTTCGATATCTCCATCGGTGATGAGTGATAGATCTTGCTTCGGGCGGGTTGATTCTAGCCTCCCCACTCTTGTGACTTTGTGATAGATACCCGATATGCACAACTTGTCTGCTTCCTGTACTCGTATTCTCGGCCAGTTATAAGACTTGGGTCTCACTGCCACTTATACTTCCTCTCCGAACTAGGTTCTTTCCTATTTTAGCCGCCGCCACTTTTACTTCCTCCAATGCCGGCGTCACAGCCTCTTTTGTTATTGGATATGGGTCCCGTGTTTTGAAGCTGATTCTATCTATGTGGACTTGTTGCATTTTCTCATACCTTCGGTCATTACCGTCGCTAATTATCGCAGTAGACCATATCCTTTCGTCGCTGTAGCAAGTCCATTCCTCTTGAGCGATATATATCAGAGGCGGGTTGAGGGAGAACCTGTATCTCCAAGGTGTGAAAAACACCCACAAGAAGCGAATTTGTTATTCGTCAAGGAGCATCGGCAAAGCTATCTAGCTACATCTAGCCGTATCTACCGTCTGCTAGGCAATGTTGATCGGTGTGAATTGTAGAACGCTATTTAAAGTAGCACCGCAAAAGTCTCCGACCCTGCACACCGCCCGAGACCGTCGGGAGACTTTAGTGCCATTGAACCGAACCGGAGCGGGGCGGCCCCATATACGGAGGGTAGCGATGGTATAATACCTTCATTGCCCGAACTCACCTGCCTCAAGGTGTCAAATTTCGCAATCATATCAAGTCTCATAATGCCCGAAACCGTGCGCCCCGCCTTTGATGGCCATAGCCGTCCTCGGCTGTCATATGGGATCGATTTCCCCACCGCAGCCGCTCGATATATCGCAAACACCAAGGCCTCACGAGTATACATAATCTGCTCGGGTTCCCTTGCACGCAATACTGATTCTTTGACGAGACTGACAGCTGCTCTTGGTGCTGGTAGGGTAGCCGGTCAACGTATCGGTATGAAACCACACACCCAGTGGTCTGAAGTCCTGGAAATCGTGGCCGATGCACGCAAAGTGAAGGCAGACATGCTTCTGACGCTGGGTGCCGGGAGTTTGACCGATGGAGCTAAAATCGTCGCTTTTGCCCTCGCCAATGATGCCAGTACGGCCGAGGACCTTGAAACGCTCGCGGAGGGTTCTAAGAAGCGTGCCGATGTCGTCGCATCTACCATTCCCATTGTCTCCGTCCCCACATCATTGTCCGCTGGCGAGTATTCTGACTTTGCTGGTGGCACCGAAGACCGGTCTCATCGTAAGTACATATTCTATCCTCCAATTCGCGGTCCTGAGCTCGTTATTCTTGACCCGGAACTGGTGGAGACAACGCCTGATCCTATCTGGTTGAGTACTGGAGTACGTGCCGTCGACCACTGTGTCGAGACTCTTTGCGCCGTCGGTATCATCACGCCGGAATCGGATGAGCTGGCACGCAATGCGCTCAGTCGCTTGGTACCGGGTCTCCTGCGGTGCAAGAAGAACCGCGCAGATCACAATGCTTCACTGCAGTGCCAGCTCGGATCAGTAGATGCAATGGCTGCTTGTAAAATCATATCTTTCAAGCTTGGAGCAAGTCACGCTATTGGACACCAGGTATGCTCCCTAGCCTACTCCTGTTCTTTCTTTCTTCTTCTTCCTTTTGTTCTTCTATTATGCTAATAAAAGACAGCTCGGGCCTCTCGGTGTTGGCCACGGAGAAACCAGCTGCATCTGTCTTCCAGCCGTATGCAAGTTCAACGCCGCACACAACGCCAACACCGACCGCCAGGCCAGCTTGCGCGACTTTTTGATTAAAGATCCAGTAGTCGCCGGGGTATTACGCGAGCGCTTGGATGATGTTTCAGCTGCCGATTTAGGGGATATCTTAGATGCAGTAATCCGCGAGCTTGGAATGCCACGGTCACTGGCTGATGTGGGTATCGGTCGCGACAAGCTGGAAATGCTAGCGGAGAATACCTTGCATGACCCGCTGTGTCAATCAAACCCGGTCCCGTTGACGGAGAAGTCGCAGGTACTAGAGATTCTCGAGATGGTGGTGGAATAGCATGGCAGAAGTGAGATTCATTCAACATGGACTTGTAAACATGATCGTTGATCAAATCAAACGAATTACGGAAATGGGCATTGTCCCGTTCGCTGCGTTCGAAGGCTGTTCTTGATAACCTCCAGCTCCTTCCTCCCCTTGCCTTCAAAATACTTAGGGCCCAGATCTGGTGTGAAGTATCCCCGAGGATAATACTTGTCGCCATCGTCACCCGGTAACGGCTGTCCCATTACCCACTTGAACCAAGCCACGGGGCCCCAGCGATTCCAGATCGTGGGCTGGACATAGAAAGGTGCGCCTTCGTAAAACGTGACGTAGTTTCTGCCATGCTCGTTGGGCTTGTCCGTGAAGACATCCAGACGCATGAAACTTGGGCGTGGTAGGGCCAGATATCGCAAGAATAATCTGCGGAGACGAAAGATCGAGGCGAATACGGCGCTGAGGAAAGCCGGAGGAGACTCCATCATCATCGCGTTTCGAAGACGCTCGTCCATCAGGAAAGAAACAAAGTGTACGCCCAGTGGCTTCATGAAGCCCGGTAGATTGTACACCAGCACGTCAATCGTCTTCTCCGCGATCTCCTTGTTGCGAGGATGGGGCTTCATGTGCTGCACTTCGTAGCAGTGGCTCCACTCACTGACTTCTTCCAACCAGTGAATCCCATCTTGAAAGCCGGTCTTACCGGAAGGCAGCTTTCCATAGCTGATTCCAAGTGCATCTCCGAGACTCTTCCAGTACGTACCGACAGCACAGCGCTCCATTTTCGTCATCTCCCGCCATTCATATAGTTTGACGAACCGTATAGGCTCCGTTGCGAACAGACTCAGCGTGTATAGCATGTCATCTTCAAGTATTTTTCCACTGGCTCGATAGCCCTTGTGGAGAAACTTGGTTCGTGCAATGGCTGTTTGTGCTCGCTCTGAACTGGGGTCGAAGGCCATGAACTCGCCAATCAGTGTACCGGTATCAGCATATCGCTTGAATGAGGTCGCCGAGTCCGAGAACTGAGAGGTTTTCAGAAGGAGGGTGGAAATTGTCGGAATTCCATATGTCTATAAAGGCTACGTTAGTGGGGGTTGTCAATCATTTGGCAGGGGTACCTATTACCCGGAACAGAGCAAATTGGAGTGATTTAAGAACGATGAAGGGATATTCCATCTGCATTATTGTCTTTTGGATGGCAAAGGCATCATGATCTGTCATCTTCCCCATCGATGAGCGAGTCTTGTAGGGGTATTTATTGTGGAGGTTGCGACACCTCCGGAACCGCAATGATGAGGCAAGAATCAGATACATGGCTAAACCCAACAGGCCATAAATAATGCGTTCTTGTAGCGATGATTGAGAAAGGTCGTTGATCACTAGGGTTTCCATCACGCTGAATGTGGAGGTAGGCCACGCCATTATGAGAACTTGTAAATCAGTTTTGAGGTTGAAGAGGCAGAGACGTTATTTGATCAATAAAACTATATTCTCGAGCTTCAGGATGGTAGGCAGACGATTATTTATACACTGTTCCTGTTCTCCCGGATAGACTCCCCGTCCCAATAGCACGAGGCGTGATTCAATCCCACTGATCATCATCTCATCGCACGCCTGTCCACAAGTTGCTGCCCGTCCAAGAGAGCCAGCGGACCGAGGAAAGTGAGGCCCCGCGCGCGGGGCAGCCCTACCGCATAACGCGTGCATAATACGGTGCGTTATGTTTGAATGTCGATGATAAGGCGTCGGGGTCTACTGAATGAACATCTTCGGCGTATCATAAACAGGAACAAGCTGTCCGGAAGCGCCACGTGGGAGTTCAAAGTGGCGTGAGCCCCAGAGCCGAGGTCATGCATCATGACTCCGAAAAGGCTATATGATATTAAAGTTGTGCTTGAAGGATAATAAGAAATCCCCAAACGGCATAATGATTGCATAGGGCCCACTAGCTCGGTATGTCGGGGCCGGATCCAGCTGGCCGAGATCGTACGACTAACTCGAGCGATTGAAGCTCGGGAGAAGAGCAGCCACGAGTGGGGAGGGGAGATCGACGTATTCGGAGCGTAGAGAAGCCGGGGATCGTCGCTGACAATGCGTGATTATATGTGGGCGCCGCGGTTGGTCCGTCGACGGGCGAGTCCCACTTCACATGAAGATAACCACTTGCTGGGAATATTCTATCGAGTTGTGTGGAACTGAACATACAGGCTACATTTTCTAACAAAATTGAGCTGCAATAATGTGAGACCTGCAAAGTATAATACTAGTAGGTGACCACAATCCACACAGCGAACTCTTTCACAGCGATATCGACGAAAGCAAATACGTATGGAGTTAGTTGTAGGATCTAGGTCAATAGGAAGAGAAGCAGTGCATGCTGCATATTTACAATTGTTGGAGCAATCCATTTGTAAATGATATATGTACATCCCAAGGAGCGATCGTAGAACGGTATTGAGCGGCCCTTAAGACTGAACAGGTTGGCCATTGGGAACATTGGTGGTGATGTTATAGTCGCCAAAGCAAGCCTCCTGATACATAGCCTGCTTGGTCAGTTCAGGAACGTAATTTAAGAACTTCATCATGTCACAGAATCCGTTGACTGAGCCTTTGCAAGGTGCCAATCCTTCTACTGGCACGGGGGCGTTGTTCAACACAAAGCGAATGTAGTCCCTTGTGTCCGATTTGGAAGACAGATCTGGGTTTTTATACATCTGATCCTGGAGGTTATCAAGCTCAACATCGCTAGGGCAGGTCCAGACCTCGGTGAAAAGATGTGCACCGAATGGGGCAACCTTTTTCATTTCGAAGTTTCGAGGAACGGCATGCGGGACATTGCTAGGCATACCCCGTGGACCGTACTTGAAATAGTCCAGGCCTAGAGCAGCCAACACCGCCACGATCACGGTCTCGTGGGACATGTCCATGTACATGGGCTGATGAAGCGGGAACTCTTTGGTGTTGTCATCGTAGGTATAGTTGACGCTGCTGTCGCTCTTCATGATCAGACGTGACTGCAGACGCGCGGCTATCTCTTCCACGTAACCGATGCCCTGTGCGCGGCCGCTGGGGGAACCAAAGTTGTTGTTGCCGTAGAACATCATGTCGATGGCGTACTCAAAATCCTTCCATTCCTGCTCCGTGAACAGCGAGCAGAACGAGGACTGGCCCAAAGTTGCGTACTCGTAGGGGCACATGCTGAACATGGCGTAGACATCCATGGTGGTGAGGTTGAATTCTTGCGGCAAATAGGCAGAGAAGCGCTTCAGGGCATTCTTCGCCAACGTGGGGTAGAATTTGGCGACGTTGAGGTCCCTATTTTTTTTTTTCCAAATTCGTCAATACTGACATGTTGTGTGGGGATGATTGTCAATCGTACCCATTGCTGCTACCATTCGTACAAGTAGAGGTTGGAGACAGCGTCGTGTTAAAGCCATCATCCTCGGACATGATAGTGAGATCGTACGACGAGTAAGAACTATTGGCTCCGACGTTATTGAAGAAGCCACCTGGATCGACGGTCAGTTTAAGTTTTGATAGATGAGCAGCAATACTTACTCAGCCACCAGCGGGCGCTCTCAAGGATGCGAGGATAGTCGGTTGTGCGAAATGTGGGCTTGGGACGCGCCGTGCCATTCGGAAACGTGTTCATCGAGGAATCGTAGATGGCATCCCCTCGGCCTGCATGATACAACAGTCGGCCGTATTGGCTCCAGAACAAAGCACCGGCGGTGGCCTCGGTGGCCGCGCCAGATGGCAGTAGCAGGTTCTCTCCGAGCATATACTCCCAATCGTTCAAGAAGGACAGTGGCCCCGAGCCGACTTTTTTGTCGGGGTTCTGCTTGGTAAAGTTGGCGACCTTGGCCGCAAAGGTCTCCATGCCACCACCGTCGGTGGGCCACGAAGAGGGATATCGCTGTGCGTGACGGTGCAGAACGTGCACCTGCGACAGCTCGCACTGAGCGGGGAATCCCTTGTCAATGCCGAAGCCGGTCGAGTCGGAATAAGGGCTCAGGTTGGCCCAGCTCGTCTTCATGTCAAATCCAGATGGAAAGGAGGTTCCGGTGGGTGCTGCAGCCGAGCTCGAGCTTGGGCTACTGTTCGGCACGGTCATGGCAGCGATGCCATCACCCAGGGCAAAAAGAGTGATTGCGAGAGAATACATAGCCGATTTCTTGATCACTATGTAGTTGCGACTCATTGGCACTACGCAAAAAAACTCTGCGTAGGACGGACCGCGTCATTATATAGCTTGTTGGTTTGTTCACTCTGTTCGAATTGATCGACTGGGGTCGTTCCTTGTAGGGAACATTGTAGCCTCTGCTTGCTTTTCTCCGCATTTCCTGTTATTAAGTGGGATTCTGACCACTGGGAGTCGACATGCGATTCGGGATATGATCGACCCACCGGAATCCGGGGATCACGGTATTTGTTGCGACTTGCTTGCGACGGAGCATTGCGACCGGGTCTGCGGGGTGTGGAGTGAGACTAGGAAGGCTGGGAGGGCTTGGCCACGGGAAAGGTGACGACGTGCTCCGTACAGACTGGCGGAGAACAAGGGAAGCAGCCCTATCGGAGGTGGAATTAGCTCCGAGATTTTGGGGTTTGAGGCTAAACGTCGGAAATCGGGGCACGCCGTGAGTAAGGTCATTAAGATCATCGGAAGAGCGCATCGACGGCTGCGCAGGTGTGGGCAACGCTGGATTGGGAAAATACAGGCTGGCGATGCCCAAAACAGAATGATTGATTGCTGATCTTTCGGCGAAGTGTGAGATCCACTTGAACTTGAACCGTGAAGCTGCAAAAGGAGCAAACTAAACCAAATGAACCGGAACAAAACGGAACATGCCGATCCGTAACCCCAAGGAAAACCATTCACGAAGGCCCCTGGGCCTCCGTATCAAGAGCGAAGGTATAAGTACTGTCTGTAGTCGTCGATACGATAGCGCGGCGGTGAATGCGAGGGGTGGAGACGAGCACACTGTTTGGCCGAGCTATACTACTCCGTAGAGCTTGATCGATCACATCCAGGCACCTACCGCAGCATCACTACGCGGGTCATGAAATAGTTCGGAAAATAGACCGACGACCTTGCTGATGCCCTCTCCAGTCCTCCAACTTGAACCTCTAACCCCCTAAAGTGCCCCAGGTTCGTATCTTCAGCTGCAGCTCCGCAACTGTGCCGGCCCGAAACATCACTCGCTTACCTTGCACCGATTTGGGCCAGGACCACCGCCATCTCGACGTGGATCCTCGTATCCAACACGATCGATTGGAGAGCAAAGTTTTTGGTGGCGCCGTACAGTTATTCGACACTCGTAGTAAGGCTGATGTCTAATATCTCTCCGAAATTCAGGTCATCGACCTACGCAGATGAGGCGCACGTGGGAAATGACAATACAATAAAGAGCTGCAAGGGCGCCCCTTCGCCGTGAGTGCCGTTTTTCACGGTTGTTTATATCTCAGCTTTTCCTCGGCTCTGAAATCACATCTGCAACCATGCTGGCGCTCCATATTTCCCTTTATGCCCTCATCGGCGCCTGCTTCCTCTTCTCCGTTGTCGAGTTGGGCTTGTGTGCTTATGTCGCTTCTGTGTGGAGCGGTACTCGCAGTGTACGATACTACGAACCCTTTGAGGGCTATGTCTCCAAGAATATTCATGTCAGTACCCCGGGTATTCTGGCGTTCCTGATCTTTTCGGCTTGTTGGTCCATCTTGGTCGCCGTCGCTGCCGTGCTGCTGCCCTGGTTTTACACTGGCAAGGGCTTCGTCACGGCCAAGTTAAATGCCATTCTCGGCATCGCCTTTGCCGTTGTTTACTTTGTCACCTGGGTGTTCTGGTTGGCTTGCTTTGCCGATATTGCGTCTATGCTTGATGGCTTTACCAGCTATAACAACTACTTGAATGCCGTAATTGCCTTTGCCGTCCTGCTTTGGTATGTATTTCGTTTCTGGAAGGAAAAAAGATAACGTCTAATCTTTGCATTCTTTCATAGGCTCCTCTTCCTCGCTCTCTTCGTCCTGTCAATCCTGGCCCTCTGTGGTGTGCTCTTCTCCGACTGGGCAGGCTATCAGTCGATGCGTAAGACTCAGCCAGTCGACGCGCCGGAGACTCGAGAAGCCGGTCCTGCTGCTCAAGCTGTTCAAGATGTGCCTGCCAGTACGGTCTCTGCTCCTGCCCCATCAGAGTTGTCGACTCGTGATGCTGAGGCTATGCATAACCAGCCCGTTAGTCGCGCCCATAGCACCTCGTCGCCGTCTGCCATCGCTAGCGTCGAGCTTAGCGGCGATAGCGCCGTCCACTCGCACCACGCGGGCCACACTTGAATGATAGTCAAACGGGCATGGGGCGGCCGGTTGCACCGTTAAAGTGTGCACGGAACGGTAATGGTATAATGGATGAGATGCATCGAACCCGGGATGGATACCCGCGAGCAGCCGATCTAGTAATGCGTGTTGATATGTCTCTATAGTTTCTGTCGTATAATATGAACGAACGTCAATGGAATCATTGTTATGAGCGGAGAAGGAAGAAGTTCTCGCGCGTTATGGGGGTGACCCAGGTATATAGGGCAATCTATGGATCGAATTATGCGCAGTGTCCATACAACATGGCCTGGTCGCTTTAAACGGAGGGGGGATCTACCAGCCCCGTAAACGCAAGGAAAAGCAAACACCTATGTCCAGACGGCGACGAAGGAAAAGCGTTTAGACACGGATCTAGAAAGCGCTCAAGCACCGACGTGTTCCTCCACATTCTCATGTTGCTTAGAATCGTGGTGGCCGTGCTTGGACTTCTTCTCCTTCTTCTTCTCGTCCTTGCCCTTCTTGGTCATAGCCTCGGCCATCAACTGCTCAAATGCCATGTAATCGCCCTCCTCCTCGGGGTCGCGCTCGGCCTGCAATCGAGGAGTTAACATATGCAGAACAAGGGGGGCGGGGGTGTTGGTCTTTGCGTAATCGTACCTTAGCGTAGATGTTACCTGCGAGAACCAGTGCATGCGCGCGTTCGATGCGCTTCTCCAAACGAATTCGCTTGTCGCCCAGAACCTGGTCACAGACCTCACGGAGAACACTCTGAATCTCGAACTTGCTGCCACGCCACGCCGCCGCGAGAATCTTGCCAGTCACCTTCTTCTCGTACTCGGCCTTCTTCTCGTCGGTCCAGTCCTCGCCGCCGCGTTCCTCCAGCTTTGCCATCTCCTCCATGGTCATTTGGGCGTCGATGGCGGTGGAGATGGTCGTCCATGTCTCCTTGGCCAGAGTGCCTTTGTCCTTGAGACGCGAGAAGAATCCGGAGATACCTAGGAACTTCTGCGACTTGAGGAACGAGGTACCCTTCTGAGTGTAGGTGGCACCGACCGCGTGCAGGATCTCCAAACCGAAGGACTCCATCTTGAGGTTCTCGACCTCCAAGCGAATCTTCTCCTCGAATGCATGCGTCACATCCTTGCCCTTGTCGGTCTCGGTCCAGACACTGAGGCGGTCGACCAGCTTGTTGGCGAGCGTGTTGACGCGCTCCTCGCGGGCCTTTCTACGCTCCTCCTCAAACGCGGCAAGGCGCTCTTGCTGCTCTTTGGACAAACCCTTCTTCTTCTCCTTCTTACGCAGCTCCTTCTCCTCCTGCGACAGACCAGCTGCCTCCATACGCGCCTCCTCCTCGGACTTGTCCATGAGAGCTTGCTGGCCCATGTATCGTCGGGGTGTGCTGGTGCCCGAGCTCTGGCCAGAGGCTGCCGCGGCATGTTGGGCATGGGGCTTCTCCGCATCGGCTGCAGAAGAGCTCTCCACGGTAGCTCCCTCGGTGGAAGCACCTTCGGCGCTGGCGGCCTTTACCTCTTCGTCATGGATGTTGAGCTTCTCTTCGGCAGAGGCGGCAAGCTGCTCCTCTTCCATCTGCTCCATCGTGATATCCATCGTCGCGGTCAGATCTTTCATGAGAGAGATCTCGCCGATAAGGTCGACGAACGCCTCGCCGCCGAATATCATGCTGAAGAACTCGGACGGATCCTCTGTGGGTGCCTGTCAGCCATCTTTCTCAAGCCGAACAATCCGCAAGTCGACTAACCGAAACCACCTCCCGGAACGGCATCCTCCTTGCCAAACTTATCATATCGCTTTCGTAGATCTTCGTTGCTGAGAACTTGGTAGGCTTCGCCGATCTAAATAAGAGATTAGTCCAAGGCAGCGATGTTGACCGCGGACGGCGCGCATACCGCCTGGAACCGTTCGTGCGCGGTTTCATCGCCGGGGTTCTTGTCTGCCGGAGCGAGTTAGTGATATGCTTGGTATGAGACGCAGTGTGTCGTACCAGGGTGAGTGGTGATGGCGAGCTTGCGGTAAGCCTTCTTGATCTCGAGCTCGGTAGCAGTAGGCGCGACGCCCAAAGCGTCGTAATAACTGGTATCGGCAACCATGGTGCGGTGCAACAGAGCTTTGGTTGCCCCGGAGCAGTCAAGTAAACCCGGATGAGCCGCGTTGAATAGAGAAAGATGGAATGACAGAAGAGATTGCACTTTTTTGATTCCCCGCCATATGACGCCGTGCAGGGAATGGTCGGGTCACGTGGTGAAGTCTCTTAATTTCCTCGAGTTCGCCCCCTTTTCCCTCTTCTTCCCCGAGTCTCTGCTATTTCGTTTCAGGTCTATTCTTCTCTTCTCCTTATTTCCCCGGACCTTTGAGTGTCCAACTTTGCACAAGATGGGTTTCATTGGAAATGCCGCCTACCTCGTCTTCCACCCGCTGCAATTGAGATCTATCATTCAGTGGTACGTGTCCCCACAACTTGGAGCTACCCTGGCTTGTCTTTTGAGCTCTGTCATGGTCCGAACTAACATTTTCGGTCGCATAGGAAGGTTTGGCACAACCCCCCTCATGAGCGCGATGCGAAAAACGACACCGAGACCCAGAAGCAGTGCTTCAAATTCCTGGATCTGACCAGCCGAAGCTTCAGCGCCGTGATCAAGGAGCTTCACCCGGAGCTGCTGATGCCCATCTGTGTCTTCTATCTCGTTCTCCGCGGTCTGGATACCATCGAGGATGACACCTCTATTCCTTTCGCGACCAAGGAGCCCCTCCTTCGGGATTTCAAGGACGTCTTGACGCAAGATGGTTGGAACTTCACCGGTAACCGCCCGGAAGAGAAGGATCGGGAACTGCTGGTTCAGTTCCAAAACGTTGTCACCGAGTTCAAGAACATGAAGCCCGCCTACCAGGCAATCATCAAGGACATTACGGACAAGATGGGTAATGGGATGGCCGACTACTGCGCCAAGGCTGAGAAGGACGAGGCGAGCGTGAAGACGGTCGAAGAATACGATCTGTATTGCTACTACGTTGCCGGCCTGGTCGGTGAGGGCCTTACCCGTCTGTTCGTCGAGGCCGAGTTCGGCAACCCCGCTCTTCTCAAGCGCCCCAGGCTCCACAAGTCGATGGGTCTCTTCCTGCAGAAGACCAACATCATCCGTGATATCCGGGAGGATTTCGATGACAACCGGCGATTCTGGCCCCAGGAGATCTGGTCGAAGCACGTTGACAACTTCGAGGATCTCTTCAAGCCTGAGTACAAGGAGGCGGCACTTAACTGCAACTCGGAGATGGTCCTCAATGCTTTGGAGCACGCCGAGGATTGCCTGTTCTACCTGGCTGGTCTGCGTGAGCAGAGTGTGTTCAACTTCTGTGCCATCCCCCAATCGATGGCCATTGCCACAATGGAACTGTGCTTCCGCAACTACGACATCTTCGAGCGCAACATTAAGATCACCAAGGGTCAAGCATGCGAACTTATGATGGAGTCCACCCAAAACCTTCACGTTTTGTGCCAGACGTTCCGGAGATTGACCCGTGCAATTCACAAGAAGAACACTCCTAAGGACCCCAACTTCCTGAAGATCAGCATTGTTTGCGGCAAGGTAAGATGCATCGCTTCCATTTTATCATAAGATACTAACCCGGTACTCCAGATTGAGAAATTCATCGAGACCATCTTCCCAACCCAGAGCGCCGAAGACGCTCAGCGCCGAGTTAAGGGTGAAATTACCGCCGAGCAGGCCAAGAAGCGCGAGGAAGACGCCGAGAACAAGTCCGACGTCTACTTCTTGATGGGTATCATGGGAGTCATCATCCTCTTCGTTGCCGGTACCATGGTATGTCCACCTCGGTCCTTTTCACATGATTTCAACTGACTCTCATAGATGTTTGCGGCTTGGATGCTGGGTGCTCGATTCGACCTGGCCTGGAAAGAGCTCACATCCGGCAATTTCAGGCCTCCCAACTACTACAAGGAGCAGGCCCAGATCCACGGAGAGCTCTGATTCATATTTTTTTCCATCCACGGCGTTACGACTTTTATTGCCTAATCTTCGATTCCCCCGTCCGGTGGCTCCTGTTTTATTATTTCCGCATTTCATCCGCGCCACCGGTGCCCCGATGTGTATTGATAATAATATACCATTCTTTCAACCACTTGACACATGCTGACCCTGCCACGATACTGACCCGTCAGGATCCATTTAGCAAGTCCGGTTCGGCAAGCACGGATGTCAAATTGCGATCCGGCCCTTTCATGGCTGTGGTTGTGCCGAAGAAGTGCTGATATCGACGGAGTTCATTCTCTTTGTCCAGTGAGTACTAGATTTGTGTCCTACGACTTCGGTCGAGGTGGCACACATCCATTGAAGATCTGGAATATCCGTAAAAATTATGTAGCCTTGAGTGACAGATGGCGATGTTGCAAATACTTGAATCTACGGGCATTATCATCCCAACTTTTCAGAGTCTTTAGTGCTTGTGTCTCAATCTTGTCGCGGGAGGCACATTCCGTCCTCCCGAAACGCGCCGTGAAATAACGTAAAGAACGATGCTGCCCGATATGCATCCTACCTCCCATGATCATTTATTTCCGAGAGTTATATCCTTCAAGGTTTGAAAAAATCCTTTGTCTTTGCCAGATATTCACCTTGCCTCAACCTCGGGAGGTGATGGCCTTCGACGCTGACAAACCATTTGAAATCAACGCGTTGGTTACGATCGGGAGTCGAAGATGCCGCGGAGGCGTTCCGTCGAATCAGAAATCTCTGCTTTCTCATCGTCCCCGGGTCTCTTTAAGGGCACTTTCTAGCCTCGATTTGATCCTAAAGTGTTCTTATCCTGACTCGGCAGTGGCTATCACTCAATTGCCGTCCCATGTACCTGCGATCAATTGGCCCCCCACTCTTTCGGGCTCCTATCTCTGTTCGCCTGTTCTCTGCATCTTCAAGATTTTTCGTCGCGATGGGCAACAAAAAGGCCCCGTGTGAGGGCTCTGGCGGGACTTTGCCCGCTCTGTCAGCCACTGACTTCCGAGCCTACAATCGCCTGTCGGAGCAAATGGATGCTTTTGTAAGCCCTTGAAATATGCATTAGCCCCGCCGAAGACCGGTCACTCACTCCCTCCCAGCACAATCACTTCCGTATGACATGGAATCAGCTCTATGATGCCTGTACGAGTACTGGAAAACGGCCCGGTGGTCTTTCGGCCCGTCAAATGATCATGATGGGTCTCCAGTTCTGCTCCCAGCTTGATTTCCACCATTCTATTGAGGAACAGCACATCTTTCCCGTGCTGGCAAAGAAGATGCCCGAGTTCCGGAGAGAGCTTGAGCTCCTGACGCAGCACAAGCAGATTCATGCTGGGTTGGAAAAGCTCGAGGCCTATCTCGAGCAATGTCGATCCGGCGAGGAAGATATGCGCCGCGAAGAGATCAAGCGGCTGATGGACGGATTTGGAAAAGTGCTCTGGCAGCATTTGGATCAGGAGGTCCAGACTCTCCGTGCGGATAACATGCGCCAATACTGGTCCGTCGAGGAGATGCGCCGCCTTCCCATGTGATATTTTTCTTTTTTCGTTGCAAACTCTATACCCGGAAGCATGTTACACCACATCTTGCGATACAGCCTTAATATCATTTCTCGTCAAAACACCTTTGATTAAAATCTGTACGCGTCGTGACTTTTCATAGCTCCGAAGAGTCTGGACTATATCCGGATGATCTGATCTCATTTGACGTGGCATTTGGGGATGATGCGGGATGTCGTGACTGAGACGCTGTTCACGAGGATCGGTCCAATTTTTGGACGAGACATTGCCTCGTGCCATTCTCAAATCAAGGCGGTTGATTCCAAGGGTTGCGATGGTGGTAACAGTGTTACAACTCCGGGTCGTGTCTCATGACGACGAGCTGGTCAGAGAATCCATCGACCTGATGATCGTCGCACGACGTCAGTGAACCTAAGGTGAAGTCGAATAAACTATTGAGAATGCAGACCATCTTGGCCATTCGGCAGCCCAGATACACGCATTTGATCGTCAATCTCGCATCCGTAAGATAGACTTGCCGCGCCACGCCCCGCCGTGCTGAACCCGGGGGAGCCGAATCCAGGGCTGGGCAACGGAAAGGCCGAGTTTTATGATTGACGCAATGTTCTGTTTTCAGCATTCCTTATTCGGACGCTACCCAACCACATTCAGTGTTGACCGTCTGAGGAATGTTGACCTTGTCGCAACCCCTTGATTGGTATGGACGCTAAACCCATTTCTTCAACGATCTGTCCTTGTCCACGAGTCCGCCGCAAACACATTTCGCAGTCGATCGGATTCTAGATGCCTTCTATGACATGGGTAGATTCAGGTTGGCTGCTGATTTTACAATTTACTTCGTTATTATCTCTCTTTTGGGAGGCAACCCGGACAAAAATAGGATGGACGCAACCTCTATTGAATTATCATGGGGCTCTAGTTACGACACCCCGAACAAAGTCCATTGTTCTTCTAGATCCCGACGGTCTCCATTCCCAGGCGGATCTCGCGGTATACCGCTGATCTTCAGCCGATCCGTCATATCTCCACTGGCAGATACTACTGTCCTTCGAGAATGCATCTGTCACCTAGACGCGCAAGCCACTCATCATCTCACCTGGCCTTCCACTCCCTCGATGGTCGCGGAAGTGTGCCAACCCCCGTTCACGAGCCACGCTGGTAGACACACCTGGAACGGTCACGATCTACACCATGCGAGGATCAGACAGCGAATCAACCTTGAATTCCCTGCGTGACAGCTCCGCTTCCCTGCTGAGCGTCCGCCTCCCCCACTCAGCGGGCCCCGAGCAATGCCTCTGACGAGGTCTTCGGGATGGAGTCAGAGGTACACCTCCACGAGATCCACTTCCCCATGCGGCTGTATCATCGCACGCAATCATTCGGGGTCGACGATATAAGACTATTCTGCGAGCCCTATGCTTTGAGCTCCTTCCTCGCAACCGCACGTTTTGGATCTCTCACACCATACCCTCTTCCGGAGACTTGTTTTGCTCTTCTGCCAACATGAAGTTCACCACCGCATCCCTCGCTGGCGCCATGTTGGCTGGTGTTGCCCTCGCTGCTCCTCGTCCTGGACTTGCTGAGCGTCTTGAGCGGCGCGGCGTCCTCCAACGTCAGTCCCAGCCCCCCGCCAAGATTGACAATTCCGGCGAGGAAAACGGCATTCTTCTCAAGGAGGGCTCCGGCGGTGCCAACGTCCAGTACAGCAACAACTGGGCCGGTGTCGTGCGCGACCAACCCCCTGCTAGCGCTACCTACTCAGCCGTCTCGGCCACTTTCACTGTTCCTGAACCCACGGCCACCGACAACTCGGGCGACATGCAAGCTGCTTCCGTCTGGGTTGGTATCGACGGTGATACCTACACCAAGGCCATTTTGCAGACTGGTGTGGACAGCTACATTCAGAACGGCGAGACTTCTTTCGATGCCTGGTACGAGTGGTATCCCAACAGTGCCGAGAACTTCGACATTAACCTGTCCGCCGGTGATGTTATTGTCGCCATGGTGAAATCCTCCTCACCCAGCGAGGGCGTGGCCGTTATCGAGAACAAGTCCTCCGGCAAGAGTGTGACCAAGACCCTCTCGGCGCCTTCTTCTGATGCCACTCTGGGTGGCCAGAACGCCGAATGGATCGTCGAGGACTTCAACGCCGGCAGCTCCCAGGTCCCCTTTGCCAACTTCGGCACGGTCACTTTCACTGGTGCCCAGGCCAAGACTGACAATGGCGACTACGGCGTTAACAGTGCCGAGGTCCTTGATATTCAGCAGAACGGCAAGCTGCTTGCCGAAGTCAGTATCGAGAGCGATACTGAGTTTTCTGTCACTTACCAATGAGCTTACGGCCATTGGGTAGCAGGGCGTCGGTTACCTGTACATAAAATGATAGTTTTGGGTGATGGCTTTTGGTCTTAGGTGTTGTTCCCGTTTTTCTATTTTCTATTTTTCTTTTTTTTTTTTTCGATTTTGGAGTTGATGGGATCGGCGTTATCGGGACCAAGGAATTTAGGTTCTGATTTATTTTAGAGGAAGCCGCAAGGCCATGTGCCTGTGTCTGAGATTTGCAACATACCTGACCTTCTTAATGTCATAATTGAACTATGCCGTTCCAAATTGCCAACTACTGTCCTATCCGTGCTTCTCATATTGTCATGGCTGTCATGGCTGCGCTACAATATGCTTGATTGCAGGATCATACTGTTGCTTGATCCTTTTGAGATCGTCATGACGGCTTCCATAATACAGCTTCAGATCAATATCTGCCGTTCTCGTCATTAAGGGATAAGTCGCCGATAGGAAGTTGCTCGGTCTTTTTCAAAGCTTTATAGAACTTTTGATATATTGTTGAATCCTCTCGCCCAAATCAACTAGATAACGGCTCCAGCTAGTATATTTTGTACTTATAAAATTTATGCACGCATGATTCTTTGTATCTAAGAAAAGCGTCCAGCTGAAAGTATCCAAATAGGCCCGGGAGAATCTATCAATATCGGTGATAACCGAAATCTCACGGCCGATTTGAGGATCACCGATATCGGGACTAGATCCGAGTGGGGTTGACGTCGGGGTCCCGCGAGATTCTGAGTCACCGATGTTTTAAGGTCAATATCTCTTTATTCAAACCAACTCAGGTCCAGATGGTTCATAATGGCGGTTCGTATTGAGCCGGCGCAATTCCCTCGCGATTTGGAGGCGATTCATTCCTTGTTTTCGGGTTACGCAGCGTCTCTCGGGATCGACCTCACTTTTCAATCTTTCCAAAACGAGCTCGATTCTTTACCCGGCAAATATGCAGAGTCTCAAGGAGGATCTCTTCTGATCGCACGCGCCGTGGTCGATTCTCCTGATCGCATTTCTGCATCTCATTCGACCACGCCTGCTTTTAACCCGACGGCCCCACAGATCTCTGTCGTCGGATGCGTGGCGTTAAGGCGCAGTTCCGACAATTGGTGTGAGATGAAACGTTTATATGTGGCCGAACACGCGCGAGGCTTGAAGCTCGGTGACAAACTTGTTGAGGCGATAGTTGCACAAGCCAAAGCCTTTGGCTACAGGGGCATCCGTTTGGACACATTGCCCGATATGACTGCAGCCCAAAGATTGTATCGTCGATACGGATTTGTGCAGATTGAACCTTACTATGACACACCGATCGATGGCACGATTTTTATGGGCTGTGATTTCACTCTCTCCTGACCCTTCATCGCTTCATGACGCATTTAGACTATCAGCTGACGATTGACCACGTCGTTTATACGTTTCGCCTCGGAAAATTTGGAATTACCCCGAATCAAGAGTCAAATATCTACTTTCAAGGTCTATTCGACCACCCTGGTGTGATCTCGTGGGACACCTGTACGACACATTGTCCCGTTGTAAAAAGGGTGTCACGGAAATAATGAAATAGCAAGACAGTCCGGCAAACTTCAACTTCAAGATACCTTTATAAGGTTCTTCCTCTCGAAACGATCTCATTTCTTCATTCAGACTACTTCTCAGTAGTTGGATGATCGAAGCCGATCTGACACCCGGTCAAATGCGCATCCTTCGTATCTCGAATACTTGCACACATGGTGCCATTGAACGGGTCTTACCACCCAAACTGTACATAGCGCAAGTATGCTCCGCTACCCCAGACCCTAGTTCGGTGTTTCGCATCGATCATCAAATCCAAGGATGGCAATTCATGTCTCCCTAACCCTGCATCCAGGAGCAAGGCATTGCCAGAATACCTAATATATCGGCCAATCAGAACTGAAATGAACGCTGTACAGGTAGTGCTATATATCCTGAGGGGAGAAGTGATTATATAGTAAATATTTCTATCGGATAATTAATATGTCCGATCTCCGCTGCTGTATTCGCTGCAAAATTCATTGAATGCCTCAGGCACTATGATGACTGATCAGACCAATCGCGTTTGCTTATCGTCGATCGACGGATCTTCCTTTCCTTCGCGGTGCGCCATGTGTAGACCATGGAGTCTGCAAATCTGCGGCCAAGACCGTCGGATCAATTCCGTATCAATCGGAAGCCTGTCTCAAACCCGAATCTACGTGGGACTGCAAATGCCGATCCCCCGTTGACTCACGCCACAAGCTCCCCAGCCTTAGTACCACCGCCGTTATTGCGGCCCCCATCTTATACAGAGCTTCACGGACCAGCTCCTCTGTCACCTCAGTCACCCTATTCTGAGTCCGTTCCACGGCCCCAAACAGCAGGTGCTTCGACATCAACAACGCCGCCTCCACGGCCATCCCCTTCACCGGTACAGAAAGCATACGGCGAGGCGCGTCACCTTCTCGGTGGTCTCATTAATCATCCGACCGAGTCTAACAAGCACGTTACGATCTTACGGCACTCTCATGGCTTAGTGTTCTACCGTGGTAACACCACGTCGGTGGCCATTTCAATATTCTCCGATACACCATTGCCACTGGATCGTACACTGTGGTTACAGAGCAAAGGATGGTCGGGAAAGACCGGAATGCGCACCAAAGCGCTTCTTCATCTTAATAGCAGCTGGCTTGATGTCACTCCGGGTATGCCGGCCCGGGCCGATCAAGTGAATCCGGACGACGAACGTGCCTGGCAGCGCGATATCAGAAAGTTTCGCAAAAAGGCACCGGCAAGACCTCGAGATACACATCAACTGCGCGAAACAGCCGTCGTTCGGATTCCTGCTGAAGCCGGTGACGGTTATTTCCAGCTGGTGCTTTGCCAAGGGCTGAAAAAGAACGTTCTTGGCAATAGCCCGGTTTTCCGAGTCCTCTCGACGTCGGCCAACCCGCATTCTCTTCGGGGTGCCAGCTTGAGTACGTTGCCCCTGGAGGTGGGAGCGATGGTAGTCAGCCTCTATGCCCAGACAGCTGCTCGAACAGTAGCTTCCCCGGCTGCTGCAGCTGTCTCATCCAGGGTAAATCCGTATCGTCCCTCATGGGTAACGCAAGCTGCGGTACATAAGGCGTACTCTGCCAGTGGTGTAAAAGACCGAGTAGGTGGAATTTTGAATCCATCTGCGGGCCCCGGTGGGAGATCTGTAGCCGGTCAATCCCCTCCGCCATTTGCCGGTAATGAAGTGTCTCGTATTGACGAAGGTCCGCAACTGCCATTTCCAATGATCTTCAGGGCTCGTGGTGAACTCGGACATACGCCAATTCCCAGCAATCCAGGCGAAACTCCAAAAATGACTCTCACCAAGGTTCCTAATTGGGTTCCAGAGCAGCTCCGGGGCTACTTCTTTGGCTGGGCACGTTTTGATACAGGCTCTACCAAAGATGCATCCACGGGACCGTGGTGTCCAATTATCCTCTCCGTTCGAACTTTGGACCCTCTACAAGCATCGAGGGTAGACATGACACAAATTGCGAAACGGACTGTGACCCTTCGCCTGTTGGATGAGGTACCGGTCCAGACGACCAAGCTTGATATTCGACTCATGGGATTCCTTCGAGAGGATATCCCGCCCCCGACCGGTAGCAATATCCAAGAACTTGCAGAAGCACAGGCCGTGGCGGCAGAGGCAGCCGTTCTGGCTGATGCTTACGATGTGTCTGTGGTGCAGAACACACTGGGTCATCCGGCCTGGGCCCCAGAAGTGCCAAGTGCCGCTGAAAGTCAACGGCAAAATACCAGCTGGGCTGATCGAACACGGGAAGGATACGCCACTGCGAGAGACCGGGGACTGAAATGGGTGGAACAAGTTCCCTTGCATCGGCTGGGGGTTCGGTCAGCGACTGATGGATGGAGGGAGAGACAAGTTGCTGTGAACGGGTTTTATATTGTTCGGTGAGGCAATGCCAGCGTTCGCTTTCTGTCTTTGTCTCGCAATGGAGACGCACCCTATTTAATGTGTATAATAATTTAGATTGTATTATAATACCCGAGCTCAACCAAATTGACTCCATGTGAATATTATCTATGAATCCAGGCCATATCGTGGCCTGGCCCTGGGTTGAATTACATGGGGAAATATTAATAATAAATTAGGTCTATATATTAATAAAGTAGGTAAAACTGTAACAGGCCGGGGCCTGGTTGAAGGTTATATGTACAGTCAACTCTCAGTGCTAAAAAACCCATACCTTGCATAATCTCGCCTAAAATATCTTATACTGATGGTATTGTCCTGTCACCCTGATATACACTACTCATGTATAAGGGTTAGACCTGTATCTATAATACTGGGTTGTGACCCACAAAACTCCATAACAATACAACTACTATATATATATGTATTGCAGGAATTATGGGCTCTATGATGACGTAGATAGGGTTTCCACGGCTAAGGTGCTACCACGGTCTTGAGTCCTTTGCGGTCCCCTATACAGCCCCCTGCAAATTTATAATTATAATAAGACCTTCCTTTTCTAGCTTCATAAACTATTAATTCAGCTTCGGTTTTTACTATCATTAAATACTTTTTTGGTCACTATATAAACATCTGTCCTTCATATTCATGATCATTGAATGAAGTGACATGCATTATCTGAGCGAATGTTCTATAGTGAGTATAGGACCCTAAGGAAATGAAGTAAAAAGCACCATATCCTGTGTATCATGTCCCGTCGCTATGTATTCTGTATCCAAAAACACCAGAGAATCCACTCAAGGTCCCACAGGAGGCTCCGAGCCAGCCAGGTTGCACTGGCGGAACAGGCGCACTTCATCTGGCTTGAAAGCACCCACAACCGAGTGCACTACACCTCTGTTGTTGAAGAGAACCAAATCGCCATTCTCCCAGTCATGCGGATACACATACTGAGGGCTGATAGCCGGTCTCTGCAACTTGTAGATGATTTCTCGCACACGCTTCAGGTTGTCGATCACAGTGCCATCGGCAAGGTGAATGCGGCGAATGGCCGACGGGTGTACCTGCATCGCGAGCTTTCCAGTGACGGGGTTCTTCCACGCCATGGGGAGTATCATGATTTTCTCCTCGTCAATGGGGGGCAGTTTTGACTCGGGCAGTTCGAGCCCTTCTGAGTGAAGACCGAGGCCAGTGGAGTTTGAACGAGCGGAGCTCATCCAGATATATCTAAACAATGCTGTTTAGTGCATTTTCTGGGGTTCATAGAGGTTAACTGGTAACTCACGGGTGAGGAGCATATTCGATCTTGCTTGTTCGCACGAACTCCTGGTCCTTTGGGGATAAACCATCGAACATCTGCTGGCCACTCACGAATGCGGTCGTGCCGAGTGGAACATCCAGAGTCTCGCCGGTCCCATCATCGTATAACAATGTCTGGCGGCGGCCCTTTGGTACATTGACTGCCAAAAGGGTCGTCACCTGGGGCGGGTATAGATCATACAGGGCCGCATCGATGTGCCAGCGGTAGAAACGAGTGAAATCGTAATCTTTATCGTCGGGAATATGATCCTTGTGGAATGTTCGGTGGTGAGGGTGTTTCAGCTGGACGTTCTCCAGCCCTTCATAAGAAGGAACGAAGCCATTACCGATCACTTGCACTTGTGGCTGGTGGGGAATGGTTTTCAGGTCTGGATGGAGGATGCTTCGCTTTGCGTCGAGCGTCTTGCCGTGGCCATAGTTGTCCGATGCAGGGTCAAAGCGTTTGGTGAGCTCGTATTGTGCCTTGGGAGAGAGATTCTGCTGGTTCTTGAACACGATGACGTGATGGTGATACAGCGCGTCGCGGACGGTCGCAAACTGCTGGTCTACTTGAAATTAGTTGGCATTCTTCCAAATACCACTGGCGTCAACGAACCGGTCAGATTCTCTAAGTCGATGCCGTCAATCTGAGCTCCAAAGTTAATCTTGGAGCCCGCCGGAGGCTGCAGCGGTCGGACAGTCGGAGGAAGCACGGCCATGGTCGGTCGGGTTGTGAATAAATCCCGTGTCGGCCAAATTAGCTCGGGCCGCCCTAAGTTTTTAAGTATATTCGGCACCGAAGTATACAGTGCACTTTTGCCGAAAGAGAGCATTCAGAAGAGATTCGGTTCACGGCGCACACCGAGGGGAGATGAAAAGGTCATAAGGAGGCGAATCCCCCAGATACTCCGATTTTCCTGCTATCTGATGCGGGCGAGTGCGGAGAATCTTGATAAGATGCCGACCGGACGAGATATACTGGAACCGATCGATAACAGCAACAGCCGATAGGCCGGCAATGATGTGAGATTGGAATATCATATGTGCTTTGGCTGACTATGTTATCTCAAAATGGCACGGGATGCATCTCAAAGCAACGTGGAAGACACCGAGTCTCTTATTGCATAGGTTCTCTACTACCAAAACCGCCACCACGGCCCACGCGGCCTTTCCGGCAACTCTGCCTCAATAATTTCCTGCAATCCCGTTTGCATATCGACTTCCTCGGGATGCCACGCCCATGGATCGCTCCAGTACAGAGCTCGGTGACCAAAGTACAGCACCAAAAAGGCGGGAATGCCGATATACGCGGTGAAGAAATTGCTCACAGACCACTCAGACGGGAAGAAAACCGTGAAACCATTGATCAGGGCCATCAAAATCGAGCCGGCCATTCCAAAGTACGCCCCGTACGGTTGCAGTCGCGATCGATACGGCAGTTCGATGCCCTGGGCCTGGACTGCTTTGCGGAACCGGAAAAATACGACGCAGCAGCAAATCCATGAGATGAAGCCCGATGTGTTGGTGAAGTTGACAAACCAGTTAAAAACGATTGAACTGGAGTTGGCAACCGATAGATAGGCGAGGGTTGAAAAACAGGCTGACGCGGCCACTGCATAGTATGGAACGCCCCATCGGTTACAGGACTTGAAGATGCTGGGTGCATTGCCCGACATGGCCAGTGAATACAAGGAGCGGGACGACATGTATAGGAACGAGTTTCCTGCAGACCAGGCCGAAGTCAACACGGCGGCATTGACAATGTGATCCAGCACCGGAATGCCGGCGTTCTGGATTCCCACCACGAAGGGCGACGAGTTGACAGTGCCGTCGCCGGTTGTCAGTCGGCTAGCGTTCGACGGGCAGATAACACCAATGGCCAGAACACCGAAGATGTAGAAGAAAACGAGACGGTAAATGTACCGCCGGGCCGCTCGAGGCACATTGCGCCGCGGCGACTCCATCTCTCCGCCACTGATGATGATCAGCTCCGGCGCGAAAATGAAAGCAATCGCGCTGGAGACTGTGCACTTGAGCAGACCGACAAATCGTCCGGTGTCCCCTTTCACGAGATACTGGTTAAAGGAGCCTGGATGTTTCCAGTAATGAAAACCTAGCAACTGTCGATTCGGCCCGCCACCCCAGAAAAGGATGAAGGACACCATCAGGAGCCCGATCAGGGTGATGATCTTGACACCGGAGAACCAAAACTCTGATTCGCCATAGAACCGGACGGGCAGGAAGTTCAACGCGATGATCACAACCATCATGATCGAGATCCAAACAGCAATGTTAATGGTTCCGTTAGGGTCCCAATATCCGATGACCAGACCGGCTGCCGTGATCTCGTATGGGACCAAAATTCCCAGCGAGTACCAGTATAAATATCCCATCGCAAATCCCATGCTTCGCGACACATATCGGAATCCGTGGTAGCTCATCGTACCGCCGTGAACGGGGAGGTAAGCGCCGATCTCTGCGATTGCAGTGACCAAAGCATAGACCATTGCCGAGATGAAAATGTATCCCAGCAGCAGCGAGGCAGGGCCACCGGTGGCGAGTGACTGACCCGATGAGACAAATAGGCCTGGTCGACACATCTGTTAGCGATGACGTTCCGGGAGAAAACCCCGAGCGAACAACCGACCTGTCCCAATCGTGCCACCGAGGGCCATCAGTTGAACATGGCGACTCTTCAGACCGCGTTGAGTCGTGGCATAGCGATCATCTAGAAGATCGGCCTCGACAAGTGTGCGCACCGTACGACCTTTCTCGGTCAAAGGTGGGTGGTCCGCCATGGAAGACGTGTGTTCAATCGTCGCCATTTTGTGCAAGACACGAGAATGAACATAGAATGGATACAATCCGAATGGAACCTCTACCGAACACGGGGATTCTTAAATCCCTCGAGGTGCTGGTAGGTGATGCCGTCGGCAAAACTTGTGAAAAAAGGGCCCAGGGCATTTGGCAAAAGCCTCAGCACCGGTCCGGCCACCGGTCCGGCAACCTGTAAAGTGCCTAGCCATTTAGCTCTTCTCGTGTGGCTGTAGAGACAACGCCCAAAAGGTTTGTCTTATCAGCGGGCGACAAAGTTACAGGGGTTCGAGCGAGCAAGCGGGAAGAAAGGCAAGTGGCAACGAATGAGCCGCGGGGGTCAAGCCCAGACAGGAAATGCTTGCTATCAGGCGTTCGGAGCTAGACTACAACTGGCATAGCGACATGCTGCTAAGTTTTCATGTGCAAGTGAATCGAAAATAAATCATTAATTGGAATAGGACTTCAGCGCATGATTCAAGAGTGCCGGGAACAATTGCCAATAAAGAACACTCCTGTACTGCAGAAAGACCCCGACGTCAATCTTAACTGCGCCACCAAAAAGGAAAGGAAGAGACCGGAAAAAAGAGAACAATCCACGAAGATTGATTCTATTCATCGTCATTCAAGTGCACCATCGCAACAGACGTCGCCGCTCGAGTAGTAGCCGGAACGCGCGTAGTTGCAATAGACTTCTTGTATCGTGCACAGCATTCACAGTCGTTGTCACGGTGCATGGACCTGGCGATTCCAGCGTCAATCCGAATCGCTTTTCATTTCTTGTAGCATCCTCATTGGCGCAGGCAACATCCCCCTTAAAACTGACGGGCGATTCTTCCGAGCTTCCACTGGGCGCATAGCCCTCGCTCCGGTTTCAAGAGGATTTCACTAGCCAGCTCGCCGGGTGGCTTGGTTCTCTCCAGACTCTAGAGCCACTGGATGTGCTCATAGTAGCCATTGGATACCTGTAAAAGGCCCCGAGAGTATTGATGCAGCTTCAATGAATCGGAATATGGCGGTCGATCTTGCTCTTCCGAGATTCATTCGAGGTGGCCAATATGGATGTTGAGATGGCATGTCGGTGCTGGAAGTTTATCACAGTTCCTCATTTGCTTTGGTATGTATCCAATTCTTTTGCGCTTCAACATTTTCTCTGACCGCAAACCCCGGTAGGTACAGCTCCCGAGTTTGGTTATGGAAGGCCTAGAGAGGAGTTCTCTACGAGCACCTCGGACGGTATCCTCATTGGTCATCTCTATCTGATGACGAGGACCTCGGGAAGTGTCAAGGCCTCTTCTATCTTATCTGGAGTCCACAGTACATGAAGTTTCTCTGATGAGTCTTAATTCGCTCCACCAACCCGCGGAGTGAACGTGGAATCATTCCAAGGTTGCTACTCGTACTTCACCCTATCCAGGAATCATCATTAGTCTTTTCATCTCCAAGTTACACGCCGAATTGCAACTTAATGATATTGACAGGCTTCTAAAGGCGGTGAAGTGGAAAGTGATCTGTTGTATGTTTATAAAGCCATTCACATATTCATACGTTGTGAGGCAACACATATTTCATAGACAAAGGTACCTATACACTCAAACGTATTGCTATCGTCTATTTGTCTTCTATTTTTCAATGTTATCCTGGTCTGAGAAGTCTGGACTACGAAGGAATATCTCCACCCCCGCCTCCCCCACCATGGCCCGAATCCCGTGGGGTCTGGGGTCGGTCGATCACCGATGACCTGATGCGCCCCACTTGGAAGCTCGCCGTTGTCAGGGACCTCAGCCTACACGGGCATGATCCTCGATACGAGTTGGTTTGAAGTACGAAATTCTGGTGTTTTTCAATGACCGTCCCGGCAGTCTTCGGTACTGCAATTTTTCACGTCGATGGGCCCTCCTTAAGCCCAGGAGATTGTACATCCCCCGAAGTTAGCCATCAACTAACGCAACCACGAAAGCCCTTGTACACACCGGCTCAAGAATGGTGAAGGTGTTGGATCGCACTCAACCGACCGTCCAAACGCCCGCGATGCTGTGCGTATTTGGACGCCTCCATCTGCAGCACGGATCTACACATTCTCGAGGGCGATGTTCCCGACGCACAGCCCGGGCTGGTCCTCCGCCATGAGGATGCCGGAGTCGTCGATTCAATCGGATCGGCGGTTCAGGGGTTGCTGGCCGGCGATCGGGTTTTGATCTCCTGTATGACCTCGTGCGGTGCATGTAGGTATTGCCAACGAGGCATCTCGGCACACCGTCGGACGGGCGGGTGGCAGCTGAGGATGAAAATCAATGGTACTCAAGCCGAGTATGTCCGCGTTCCTCATACGACACTCTCGTTGCACCCGGCCTTCGTCCATCGACCCTACCGCCGTTTCTTGTCCGATGCCATTCCAACCGGCCTGTAATGTGGAGTCCTCAGCTCAAATGTCCAACCTGGGGGGTCCGTTGCCATCGCGGGTGCAGGGCCCGTTGGCATGGCTGCGCTTCTCATCGCATGGCTCTATGCCGTTGCTGATTACCGTTGTTGACCACGAGACGGCGTATGGAAACGACCCGCAGATTTGGCACCCATGCCACGGTCAACTCATCTGACGCCGATGGTCTGTGAAATCTGGTGAACTTGGCAGAAGGAGAGGCCTTTGATTCCGTTATTGAAGCGGTCGGCGTTCCCGCGACGTTTGCGATGTGCCAGCAGTTGGCTATATCCGAAACGCTGTACTAATTCGTAGCAGATTCTCCCCGTACCGAGGCAGCCACAGCCTACAGCACCTTCAAGGCGGCATCTCAGCACCAAGCGCTGACGGTGGCCATCAACTTTGATTGACGTGGGCCACCATCTGGTCAATCCCGCACGGGTCATACAAGTAGACTACGCTGAACGGGCGGTATCGTTTACACAATCCATTTATCACATCTCCCATGCTCTCGACCCCCTTGTCCACGAGCAGGTGGCCCCAACGCGAGTGGGGTTGCACCGGTGTAGTATTTGCGGGATGGCCGCCCCAATGTCGGAGACCGATTAAGGGCCGGGCTCGCCTTCCAAGGTTGATGGGTTCTGGTGCCTGGGATGTTCTCGGTTCTAGAAACGAGGTTTTCTTCCACTTCGCCTCCCTTTCCGGACTGGCTTGGGATCCGGGAGCCGAATTCTGGTACAGGCAAATGGAGGCGGCGCCCCTGACATCATAGATCGCTGCCTGCAGTAGCGCAATCTGACCGGACGCAGCGTGAAAAAGCATGAAACAAAGAACAAGGGTCTACCGTATATGCGAGTGATACGACGACAAGGTGTGCATCAGATAAAACCCTGTTGTTGCGAGATGGCCCAACAATTTTGACGGTTGAGCCGATCTGCTCCAGTCGACGGAGATGAAAACCACCGCTCCACCGCCAATCACGGGCCCCAGAAGGCTGCGCCGAAGAGTCTCCAGTTGCCACCGCCAAAACCGGCCTGATTGGCAATTTTCTAATTGCCTTCCGACACTAACCCCGGGCTAGCCCAAACTAGGGTTGAACCGAAATCCTATCTTCCCGTCCTCGGGCGCCGCGTCCTACTCCACTCGTCTTTTTTGCTCTTTTTTTTTTCTGTATCTTTTTTACCTCTTTGCTTCTTTACTCAATCTTTCCCTTGTTGTCTTATTATCTACTTTCTTTTTAATTCCCACGTGCCGGTATAATATCCCTGCCTGCATGCACACCTTTCGGCCAGGACCTTAATCTATATTCGTCATGGCTATCGAGGGGGAAACACGTCGCCCATCGCGCGTGTCTATCGGGCGCTCAGAAACGGGTCCCGACACGGACAAGGCAGACCGCACGCTGGAGGACCTGGGATATACCCCGGAACTGGCGCGTAACCGCTCCGTCTGGCAGGTCACCTTCATGTGCTTCATTCTCTCGTCCGTCCCCTACGGCTTGTCGACTACGTTTTATTATCCTCTCGCCGCCGGTGGCCCTGCCAATATCGTTTGGGGCTGGGTCCTCATCTCGTTCCTGATCCTGTGCGTGGCCATTTCGCTCGCGGAAATCACCTCGGTGTATCCCACGGCCGGTGGCGTCTACTACCAAACATTCGTGCTGTCACCGCTATGGTGCCGTCGTGTCGCGTCGTGGATTTGCGGTTGGTCATATGTCGCCGGAAATATCACCATCACCCTCGCCGTCAACTTCGGAACCACTCTGCTCTTCATCGCCTGCCTTGACGTTTTCGAGAAGGCTCCCGGAGTTGGTATCACCGATGATTTCCAGGCTTATCAGACCTTCTTGATTTTCTTGGCTATCACTCTTCTCACCCACGCCATCTCGGCCTTTGGAAACAAATGGCTACCCTGGCTCGAGGTACGTGGACGCACGTGCTCTCTTTCCCGATCCGGTACTAACGATGATCCCGCAGACTTTTGCCATTTTCTGGACTATCGCCGGTTTGATCGCCATCGTCGTGTGTTTGTTGGCGGTTGCGAAAGAAGGCCGCCGCTCGGGTGCCTGGGTCTTTGGTCATTTCGAGACGCAAGCCGGGTGGCCGGCCGGCTGGTCCTTCTTTATTGGATTGTTGCAAGCCGCCTACGCCACTTCGGCCACTGGCATGATCGTCTCGTGAGTGATAAGCTTTGCCGAATGGGAAATACAATTTACTGACCAAAGATAGTCTCTGTGAAGAAGTTCGTGAGCCCGCCATCATGGTCCCCAAGGCCATGGTGGGTACTATCGTGATCAACACGATCGCCGGTCTCCTCTTCTTGATCCCCGTCTGCTTCGTTCTCCCCGATCTGACGATGCTGGTCAACCTGGCCTCCGGTCAGCCCACGCCCGTCATCTTTAAGCACGCTCTCGGCAGCTCGATCGGTGCCTTTTGCCTGATGATCCCTTTGCTGGTTCTCGGCATCATCTGCGGTGTTGGCTGCGTGACGGCTACCTCGCGGTGCACCTGGGCCTTTGCTCGTGATGGTGGTATCCCCGGCTCTGGTTGGTGGCGCACCGTCGACAAGAAGCTCGAAATCCCCCTGAACGCGATGGCCCTGGGCATGCTAGTCGAGATCGGACTGGGTGCCATCTATTTCGGTTCCACCGCTGCCTACAATGCGTTCTCCGGTGTGGGTGTCATCTTCCTGACCATGAGTTATGCCTGCCCGATCGCCGTTTCCTTGTTCTTCCGTCGCCGCGAGGATATCAAGAACGGTCGGTTCAACTTTGGAATCTTTGGCGCCATCGCCAACGTGATTGCTCTCAGTACGTCTACTATCAACCGTCTGCCCTCCTTTTGCTTACACAGTCAACAGGCTGGAGTGTCCTCGCCATTCCTTTGTTCTGCATGCCGACCCTGAAAACCGTCACTCTGGAAAGTATGAACTACGCGTCGGTGGTGTTTGTTGGATTTGTGTTCATCGCCGCCGTTTGGTACATAATTTGGGGCTACCAGAACTACCGCGGCCCGCCTACCGATGCAGTTGAACGCGACAGCGACTCGCCCTCAGTTCCCGAAGCAACCGCCGAACTCCCCAGCAAAACCATCGTTGAAATCGACGATAAATCCCGCACAGAACTCGACAGCAAATAATCACCCAACCACCCGTGATCTCGCCACCCAGCCGGATGCGAAATTTCTGTAGCTCAGCCCTCTGCGAAATGTCTCTTCCTGCCCGTCGCGACATCTCACCCTCCTCTCGCCGTGGAACCGATGCTTGCCCCTCGCAAAACCGCTTTGCTTGCCCTCGCGGAATGAATACCCCTCTCGCATGTTTTCTATAGTAAATGTCCAGTTGGGGCGAGGCGCCCCTTGATGTACATACGCATAGTTATGTCTTTTCATGTGCAATATATGGCATTCGATGCTTCTGGGCCTCGAATACCTTTTCTGCCCGTCAGTCTGAACTATCTGTCACCATAATTTTTCAGTCTTATTTATCCTCGACCCATCCGTCCCCCTTGGAATTTGCCAGAGACATTGGACCTGCATAGCAAGTCCATTGTAGTAGAGAAGACGTTTTCTACGTCCGGCTCTCCATTCTTTGGTCGACTCGCCGAAGCAGTGCGTACAGGTCAAGATCCATCCGCGCCGATCAATACACGGCGATGCCAACCTCTTGCTGAGCAAAGATGAGCGTCCATGCTAAGACTCGTATTACTTGCCTGCCAAAGTACAGGCTGACTTTCGCCATCAGAGAGGTTGATTGTCGTAGTCGATGCTATTTTTTCGTATTTGCGGATCAGTCCCTGCTGGCGACTGGCTTCGGGTGACGACGCAATCCAGACGACGGAGACCATCGGCACCTCCATTAATGATATCGGTGCTATATATAAGTAGCCGATACTAGACAGTCCCCGGGGTTCACGTCGTTGAAACCCCAAAAACGCATACGCAGGGGAATGAACCGACAGTTGACCATCCCATCGGATGAGTAACTTGCTATGATCACTTGGGAGCGACTTTTCGTGATCTTGACCTTCGTCACGCAGATCGATCTCGGCTAAAAGATCGTCTGGATCCGACCGATGACCTATCGTTGACATTTTCCGGCCTGGATCCTGTTAGCGAAGGATCCCGATGAGAACCCTATCTTTGGCCAGATTGACGGTTTCATCCACGGGAGACCCGGGCTAATCTGCCAATCAACGGCTCGCCACCAGCCGGGGACATCGCTACACAAAAGAGCCGAATAACTCGGGAGCCCGAAACGACGCAATTGGGTACATGAGTGGAATTGAGGCAAAACCAGAAAGCTCATTGGATAGTTAAGAGGCACTCCGTGATGTGTCAGCATTCCCGGAGTGCCGCCTCGAGTTTGAGCGATCATTATTCGTCCACGAGGCCCGCAGAGAGTTTGGCGTTCTCCTTTCCGAAGATTCCGCTCAGAGATTTTATTCACTAGCGCCTTCTGGTTCAAGTGCATATACCGTCCGCTACAAAAAGTGTCACGCAGAGTGGGTTGACCATATGGGTCATGAAGATGATCGTTATTATTACGCCGCGCAGATTCTTCAATGACGTATCAAGAACCAAGAAGCGGGTGTGGCGGCGCCACTGACGGGACGTGGAACGTCAGGTCGACTGGACGGATTATAAGGATTTTAGGTTTACAGCCTGACGAGGGAAATTACAGTCGGGATGTGACCGAGTGGGTTACAACAGGGAACGGGGCACACGGGAAACGGTGGGGGAACCTGCGCGATGATGTAGGCAGCAGAAGCCCTAGAAACAGGCGTGGAAGTCCCTCCGCCGACTCCGCATTTCCCCTCGGCAATTTTGCGGCCTTCCTTGTCTGGAGATGACTGCCCCCCGGGGCACCTTCACCGGAATACGCATCAGGCATGACTTGTGGGCGAACAATCCGGAGGGCCTGGGGTCGGAAGACCCGGCTTCCTTTTTGAGACATACGGCCCACCGGCTTCTCCAGATACCCCGACACGTGTAGCCGAACGTAGGTTGCGGCGTACGCCAACATGTCACTTTCTAGGCGAGTATATCGAAAAAAAAACCTTGAAAGGTAACTCTGGTAACGAGATCATCTCGGACCCGATCAACGGCCAAAGTGGGATCCCGAGTCAAGAACGTCTCTCGGCACGGCTTGGCTGCTTAGCCGTCGCCGAGTTTTGCCACCCGTCAAACCCGAGAACCCAGCATGTACGTGCCGGGAGACTCGGCTATCCGTCTGACTGGCGGACCATAGCCGATCATTCACTGGAACTGGCCCTGGCTGGCTTATTCCCCTGCCCTCGGTGGATTCACTCGGGAGCCGTGCGAGTCGGCTTCGGCCGGTCTGGTTTGCTGGTTTGACTCGCTCGCACGGCTCTCGGCGGTGGGCATTGTCATGTATTCGCGTGTTGTCTCTCCACATCGCCTCTCCACTCGCCCCAGACGAATGGTTGGAGCCCTGTTTCCCCTGTTCCTGGGGGGTTACAAAAAGGCTCTGCTGCCTCCGGATTCTGGCATTTCCTTTCCTTCTTTTCCCCACGGGCATTTCCCCTTCCCACCTGACATTCTTTACTTGACAACAAAAGGTCGCTTTTCTTCCACAGCCTTGCTTTCATAACATATCAAAGTCTTGCGACAGGAGAAAGAGAAGTTTCACATTCAACCCCCATCCCTCAATATGGGCCTCGAATCAACCTCCCATCATGGGGAGTCCATCTCAGCTCCGGCTCAGCAGCCCAGTACCGATACTTCCTTCCAGAACAGTCCCGTCCAGAAGCCCATGATGCCGGCTGGCGTCGACACTCCCATTCCCCGGATCACCCTGCGGTCCCTCACCATGGCCCTCTTCGTCTCGATGGGCGGTCTGCTCTTCGGTTACGATACCGGTCAGATTTCCGGTTTCCAGGAGATGAACAATTACTTGGAGCGATATGGTCAACTCAACGACAAGGGCAAGTGGGCCTTCAGTGACACCCGCGCCGGCCTTATTGTCGGTCTCCTCTCCATCGGTACTTTGATTGGCGCGCTGGTGGGCGCCCCCGTGGCAGACTACCTGGGCCGCAAGTGGTCCATCAGTGTCTGGTGTGCCATTCTTATCGTTGGCCTCATCGTCCAGATTTCCTCCCCCGCCGGACACTGGTGGCAGATGGTTGTCGGCCGTTGGGTCACTGGTCTGGGTGTCGGCGGTTGCTCTCTGCTGGTCCCTATGTACCAGGGTGAGAGTGCTCCGCGTCACATCCGTGGTGCCATGATCAGTTGCTACCAGCTGTTCGTCACCCTTGGTATCTTCCTGGCCTACTGCATTAACCTGGGTACGCACACCCTCGAGGGCACTGCTCAGTGGCGGATCACCCTCGGCCTGACTTTCCTTTTTGCCCTCGTTCTCGGTGGCGGCATGGCCTTTTTCCCCGAGAGCCCTCGCTTTGAGTTCCGACACGGCAAGGTTGACAGCGCCCGCCGTACCCTGGCCAAGCTGTATGGTATCCCCGAGAACCACGTCCGCATCATCGAGGAAATGAACGAAATCCGTGAACAGTTCGAGGCCGAATCGGAGGGCCAGAAGTGGCATGAATTCATCACCGCCCCCCGCATGTTCTACCGCATCGTGTTGGGTATGGTTCTGCAGAGCCTGCAGCAGCTCACCGGCGCCAACTACTTCTTCTACTATGTAAGCTTCGAATCCCATGCTCTCTAATCATCGAGAACACCGTTGCTAATACCTCTCTTAGGGTACCACCATCTTCGAAGGCGCTGGCATTTCGGACAGCTTCATAACTCAGGTTATTCTCGGTGCCGTTAACTTCAGCACCACTTTCGGTGGTCTGTACGTTGTTGAGAACTTCGGTCGCCGCAAGTCCCTTATCTTCGGTGCAATCTGGATGTTCGTCATGTTCATGATATTCGCCTCTTTGGGTCACTTCATGCTAGACATCGAGACCCCCCAGAACACACCCGGTGCCGGTAAGGGTATGATTGTCGTTGCATGCTTCTTCATTGCCGCCTATGCCATGACTTGGGGTCCTATGATCTGGGCCATTGCCGCCGAGCTGTTCCCCTCCAAGTACCGTGCCAAGGGCATGGCCCTGGCCACTGCCTCCAACTGGGCTTGGAACTTCCTCATCAGTTTCTTCACCACCTTCATCACCAGTGACATCGACTTCGCCTATGGATACGTCTTCGCTGGCTGCCTCTTCGTCGGTGCTCTTGTCGTCTACTTCTTCGTTATCGAGGGCAAGGACCGTACTCTGGAGGAGCTTGACTACATGTATGTCAACAAAGTCGCTCCCTGGAAGAGCAGTTCCTACGAGATCCCCCACCGCCAGGAGTGGTTGGCCGATGAGAGCCCCTACGGGCGCAAGGAGCAGGAAATGTATCATGCCGAGAACGCCTAAGCGTCAAGGCAAGACATCTTCCTGTGTTTATTTCCTTTTTCTTCAAGAACAGTGTTCACTTCATTTTATTTATTTATTTTTTTGGAGCCACGTTGGTCATGATGATGCATGAAACCCCCGATCTTGGACCTGGAGTACCAAACTACATTGGTCGGCGGTCAACCCCCCGGATGTACATTTAGCATATATTGCACGTATCTGCATTGAATAGAACTTTAGACCATCACTTTTTCGCTGCAATCGTCACGTATAATCATATCGACCGCTGTTTTTGATGCATAAATTAAACAGTCTCAAGTCAAGCTTGGGAATTTCCATTTCGCGAGGCAGTGGCCTATCAGGAGATTACTCGAGGGCCGGAGGGGTCGGCAAATTTCACCCGCAAAATCCACCGCGGTCCGAGACCTGGTTCTGGACCGGTGCATCCGCCCTCCCGATTGGTCTAGTTCAGTCTAGAATTGTGCTCCAGCCCGCGGACCATGCCAAGCTGGACTTTTTCCCCCGGGCACATGGCGTGAAAACAAGGACCGTTCCATTGTGCACCCGTTTAATCACGTTGCCGCATGCTTCCAGGCGATGAGAAAATTCTCTCTCATGCTGGCCTTCTTTTCGTCCCTGGTTTAAGCGACTTCGACACGAGACAGCTGGATTCGACTTCACCATTTCCCTCCTCCATGAGTTTTGACGCCATCACCGCGGTCGGATGCGCATTCCTATCGCCGTGCAGCTTGGGCTGCTAGTCCTGTTGACTACCGTTGTTGGGATTGCCGTCCTTGCTATTGCAACGGTGAGAATCCCGGTTTTAAAACAAGAGGATCGACGGGATCGGCATGCTAACCGGAGAACCAGTGGACCACGACCTACGAATTTGTCGTGAACGTCGGGTACGCGTCGCTTTCCTGAAGGAGTAGGACTCCATATTTTCCTCCGCATGCTGACAATCACGCAGATCCCAGAGCCTCGAGCTTGTCGCGACCATCAAAGCCAGCCAGATCGCCTCTAGTTTAGATCTCCTCGAAGTCACCAGCAAGACCATATCCACGCGACTCTTAGTCCAGGCAGCCCTCCGCCGGTACTATGATGGAAACACATCCACGAGCAATTGGGTGACGTCCATTACCGACGTACAGTCGGCACTGGGAAGCCGAGGGTACCTTAGTCTTTACCAAGCAGTTCTCTACTCGAGGAGCGGCCAGGTGGATAATGAGAGGCTCCTCAGTGTGACCAGTGACACGGTGCCAGATATTACGCTTCCTTATACATATGCCAACGGTAGTCAGGTGAAACTGGGATCGGATAGTTTCGGGTACCCCCCGGAGTTGTATCCCAATCTCACATACGCGGACTCACCCGGGGGCAACAGCTCAGTCACCGTGCATGCATTTCCTGGCTATCCACTGGGACTGACATCTGCCTTGCTTCTCGGCCCATTGAAAATCAACGACTCGTTCTCGCTCGTTTCCTTGACTCTTCCAATTGTCAACAACATGTCGGAGACGGATCTACTTGGGTTCATGACGTGAGTTAGGCCCCTTCCGATGGCAGCAAATTCAGGCTCTAGTGGAAATTATACTAATGAGCTCACAGTATAGTCGCCAGTGCAGCAACTTTTCAAAGCGTTGTTAGCTCTAGGGACGGTCTGGGGAACACGGGACAAGTTCTCCTGGTCGGGCCTTCTCGGCCTGAGAACACATTCGCAACAAAGTCCCAGCATGCGACAGCTACATCTCCGCCTGACGCCGCAGCTCTTGCCGATGCACAAGTTCATTATGTGTTTGAGCCCACACCATTACCAGGACAAACAAGTCGGCATAGTGGAATCTCGACCGACACTTCGTGGGAGCTTTCGAAATATCCAATGGCACTGAAACTGATGCTCGAACCCTATGAATCCGAGAACAATTCCATTAGTGAACTTTCTACCAGGAATGAAGAGGGCTACTCTGTTGCCGTGGGTGCCATTCGCCTTCAGAGCTCTTTGGTAGAATGGATTCTTATCGTGGAAGAGGCTCATGCAGAGGCATTCAGCCCAGTAGCTCGCCTCCGGAAAATAATTCTTGCCTGCGTATTTGGAACAGCAGGATTGATTATTTTCATAGTGCCCATATTGACGCATTGGGCTGTTGCTCCGATTCGGAGACTACGAGCGGCAGCTCAGAAGTCTGTGACAACAGGAATCTCTTTTCAATTTCCCCAGTCCGAGAGACCGGAGTCTCATACAACCGACGATGCCGGAGGCACCTTGGAGACGATGGAAGAACAAGTCAATGAAAAGGGTCGATCTACCATGTGGGCGAAGCGTTTCCGGGTTCCGCTTGAAAGACTCAACAGCTCAGCCAATATTCGGGGCCAAAGTCCTCGTCCATTCCAGATCCCGGGAAGGGTCAAGGAACAAAAGCACTGCGTAACTGATGAACTGACGGAGCTTACGAAGACATTCAATGAAATGTCGGACGAGCTGACGATCCAATATACACGATTGGAGGAACGAGTCGCAGAGCGAACGCGGGAACTTGAGAAAGCAAAATTGGCCGCCGAAACCGCCAATGAAAGCAAGACCTTGTTTATTGCTAACATCTCACATGAGCTCAAGACGCCATTGAATGGTATTCTCGGCATGTGTGCAGTATGTATGGGCGAGGACGACCTTTCCCGCATCAAGAAATCGCTCCAGGTTGTCTACCAATCAGGCGATCTCCTTCTTCATCTTCTCAATGATCTGTTGACCTTCAGCAAGAACCAAATTGAACAAGCCATTCAGCTGGAGGAAAGAGAGTTCAAAATTTCAGATATCCGCTCCCAGCTGGCGATCATCTTTCAAAACCAGGTCCACGAAAAACATATCGAATTTAGCGTCACCTGTGTATCCGCGGAAAGTCCTCAACCTCGCAAAACCACTCTGTGTTTGGAGGAAGGCGTTGAACGAATAGTTTCAGCGTCTTGCCCGGAGGCTGTAAAACTCATGAACATGGTTCTTTGGGGAGATCAGCACAGGATCCTTCAAGTCCTCATCAATTTGGTCAGCAACAGCCTCAAGTTTACCCCCGAGAATGGAAAGGTTCAGGTTCGTATTCGTTGCGTCGAGGATGATTCTGGTTCTGGATGCCCCGTGGCCGGAAGACGGACCTCGCGATCCCAGGCCCCTAACCGGCCCAACACGCAGAGCTCTATTGAAACATCTGAAGAGCCCAGACAGTCCTTCTCGGATGGAAGGCAGCTTGCCACGGGAGACATGCCGTTACTGATGTTCTACTTCGAGGTGGAGGACAACGGGCCCGGCATCCCTGCATACTTGCATCGGCGCATCTTCGATCCCTTCGTACAGGGCGACCTGGGATTGAATCGCAAATATGGAGGAACAGGTTTAGGTCTAAGTATTTGCGCTCAGTTATCTCGAATTATGGGCGGTGCCATTGTTCTGGACAGTGAAGAGGGCCGAGGCTCCATTTTTACGTTGCGGATTCCGTTAAGATTCGTTAAGGAGGTGGCTCCGAGTACGCATATTTCCAGCTCTCCTGGATCGAGAACCCCGAGTGTTTTATCCTTGGAGGACCTTTCTCACGCCGCGAAGACGCCGTCTAACCATGGGTCTTTGAGGAATGAACCGGCTGCGCCTGGCTTTGAAAAATCAGACATTCAACCCCGACTAGTTGGCCTAAGTCAGCCATTTTTCACGCCGACGATTCCCTCGTCACCGTCATCGTCTCCATCAAAGAACGTTATTGTGAACAATGGTCAGCCCCCGGATGAAGTCCCAAAGAGGATACGCGTCTTGGTGGCTGAGGACAACACGGTCAACCAGGAAGTGGTCCGACGGTAGGACAACCCTACTCGCTTTCTTTTTACTTTCTTTTTTGCCCTTTTGAATACTGACTTGTCGCAGAATGCTTGCTCTTGAGGAGGTCTACGATGTAATAATGGTCAAAGACGGCCAGGAAGCATATGACGCGGTCAAGCAAAACATGGAGAAGGGTCAAGTTTTTGACCTCATCTTTATGGATATCCAGGTATTTCAAGCCACTGCCAATTCGTCTTGAAGGAGTTTCTAACTCGGGTAGATGCCAAATCTTGACGGCCTTCAAAGCACACGACTTATTCGGGAGATGGGGTACTCTGCACCGATCGTCGCGCTAAGTGCGTTTGCAGAAGAAAGCAATATTAAGGACTGCATGGACTCCGGAATGGACATGTTTATTAGGTCGGTGTTGCAAGCATAAACAATATTGTTCTTCTCGATACTGACAAATTCATCTAGCAAACCAATTCGGCGACCTGCCTTGAAGCAAGTGCTCAACAAGTTTGCAACTATCCTCGAAGAAACCGAGACTGGCCAATGCCAGTAGTGTGTCTTGGATTGCGTACATATTACCATTTCTTCTTCAATGTAAACACCAGTCGTAACTATTTCCTAATTCTGTCCTCTTTACTTATTCCAAAAAGCCTGGATGACATGGGATTCTTTATTGGTTCCTTTTGGCACATTTACGTCCCGTGTGTGTCCACGGGTGCATTCCTAAAACAATAGGCTTAAAGTAAGCACCATTCAGTGTTTTCAAATTTCTTTAATCTACTACATGATGCGGCTTCTACTCCCGGGCTGCCAGACTTGCCCACCTGCTTCAAATCAACTTGACGAGTGCTAAGATAATTTTGAGGGCTAACATGATCCTCTATTCTAAGCAATCCAATACCAGATTCGCTCTGCTTTTCATTAGCTCCTACGCATGGACGAGGCACATCGACAGTAAAAACGTACCAAGAATGTTGCGAGGCTTTGGCTCCTCCCACATAGATTCAAGCTGGTCAGCCTCTTCTTTGCCGGACCATAGATCCATATCTTCAATCTTCACAAATTTTGTCTGCTTGATGATCTTATAGCCTAAAAACAAACAGGCAAATATGGGAATATCGATGTACGGCGGAATAAAGCTCTTCGCGCTAAAATGTCCGGGAAAAAAGGCATCGAAGCCGTTGAAAAATGCTACCGTAGATGAGAAGATCAAGGCAAAACAGGCCATAAATGGTTGAAATGGCGATTTGAAAGGGAGCGAGGATCGCGGAATACCGTGGTATTTCAATCCTCGATAGAAGCGAATATAAGTAATCGAGATCGAGGACCACACAATCAATGTGCTCACTGAGCTCAAATTACTGATCCAGAAGAAAACTTCGGCCGAACTTGCTGAGACATTGAGGTATACCAACAGACTGAGAGCAGCAGTGACTGCCACACATGCATATGGAACACCGAACTTTTCATAACAAAGGATTCGAGGCGCCTTGCCATCCAAAGCCGTGGAGTAGAGAATACGTGTAGAGGCGTAAAAAAACGAATTGCCAGCGGAGAGAGCCGACGTAAGAATCACGGCATTGATGATAGAGGGCAGGACACGGATGCCGCCATTTACGATCGCAATAACGAACGGGCTGGCTCCAGCGCCCGAATCACCCGCGTCGATGGCATTGAGCAGTCGGTGATCTCGCGATGAAACGCAGAGACCAACCAAAAATACGCTCCCAACATAAAATATCGCAATCCGCCAAAAGACACGACGCACAGCCTTAGGAATATTGCGCCTAGGGTTCTCAGTTTCCCCCGCTGCCACAACAACCATCTCGCTACCCCCGTAGCTGAATGTTGCTTGAATGAAAACTTTCCAGAAAGCCAGGAACCGCCCGAGCGAGCCGGTCTCAAGATATTCGTTCATGGGACCAGGGTGATCCCAATAGCGGAATCCGATTCGGTCGTGTGTGGGTGTTCCACCGAGTGTGATGATGAGCATGAGCAGCATCAGTCCCACGATAGTGGTAAGCTTGATTGAGCCCAAGACAAACTCGACTTCACCATAAACTCGCACAGGCAAGCTATTAACAGCGAAAATAACAACATAAATAACGGTAATCCAGACCGCAGAAGAGACGTTGTTGGGCCAATAATCTATCACGAGCGCAGCGGCGCTAATTTCGATAGGTACGCCGATGGCAAATTGATACCAATAATTCCAGCCTAATGTAAATCCAAGGGCCTCATCAACAAATCTGGATGCATACACAGGCACGGCACCGGGAAGTGGAAGCCAAGTCGCCATTTCACCCATACTGTTGATCACCGCGTAAAGGTTGAAGCCTGTGATGAAGAAGGCGAGAACAGCAGACAATGGCCCAGCAAGGGACAGGACTTGGCCCGCACCAACAAATAAACCAGTCCCAATAGCCCCAGATAGCGCTAGAAACTGAACATGCCGTGATTTGAGACGTCTTTGCAAATTTCCAACATGCCTTTGCTCAATGTCATCTTTGTCGATCTCTGACTCTGCAGTTTCGTGAACAGAGCCGGGCTTAGGGACTCCTCCCTCTATGTCTCCATCGGCATGAATATTTCGATGACTAGTCATGATAAGCAGTCATATCAGGCTCTGAAGCAGATAATTTGGCCAAACTAGCTCGCACGACGTATTTGTGCTTCTTACATGGGATTCCCCAGTATATGCAGACCCATGGGGTTATCGGGAAGCGTGAGGTTGGAATGCGGGGGCGCAGTTGGAGGAGTCCCTTTCCCTGCCGACGTTGCATTAGTTCGCCATGGCTTTTGGACTTGGAAATTTATTTCGTTGCCGATGCTTCCTTTCCAGTTATTGATCGACAGGATATAGGCAGAAGTCCGAGCTCCACTGCAGGGTCCGAGACCACGGAGTTGCATTCCTTGGTTGTATCTCGGCAAAAATAAGAAATGGGCGGGTTCCAAGAACAATAAAGCGTTTTGGTTCTTATCAGAGCGATCGTATCTCGGTCGCCTTTAAACCGCATCCCGAATCTAGCAATAGCACCTGAGAGCAGAGACTAGGCCAGTATGCCGCCTTCATCTCACCCCAGACCTACTATGTTTGGCCATGACATGCGTCAGCATTTTTCATTTGCAAATGGTTATCGGAATCTCAATCATGGTATGTATTCGTCGCTGCCTTTATTCGTTTTGCAACTCACCATTTCTAGGGTCATTCGGAGCATCGCCCACCGCAATCCGCAATATAGCAAACGAGCTACGCAATGAGTGCGAAGACGCCCCGTGTCCTTTTATTAAATACCGTTTCACTCAGCTACTGGACGAGTCGCGTTTTTCCATAAGCGAGTTCCTCGGTGTTCCCCAGTCTACTGTTGTTTTCCTCCAAAACGCTACCACTGGTATCAATACGGTCCTGCGCAATATTGTATGGAACAACGACGGGAAAGATGAAATCCTTCAACTCGACGTAATTTATGGTGCATGTGCGAAGACCACGAGCTACATTTCTGAAGCGACCCAAGAAAGGGTCCGCACTAGAGAGATTGGATTTACCTATCCAGTGGAGAACGATGAGATTCTTTCCGCATTCCGAAAGGCGATTCATGCTTCCAAAAGCGAAGGGTTCCGCCCAAGAATTGCCATTTTCGATACGATATCTTCGAACCCAGGTCTGAGATTGCCTTTCGAACAACTCACCGCGATCTGTCGCTCAGAAGGAGTACTAAGCTTAATCGACGGTGCTCATGGCATTGGGCAAATAGAGCTCAATCTTTCAAGTTTGGATCCGGACTTTTTTGTCAGTAACTGCCATAAATGGTTGTTTACTCCTCGTGGGTGTGCTATATTCTACGTCCCCGAGCGCAACCAAGACATGATGCGAAGCACTTTGCCGACAAGCCACGGATTCAAAGCTCGACCGATCGGGGAAATTCCGCACAACAAATCTAATAATGATGGAAAATCCGATTTTGTTTCGAATTTCGAATTCGTTGGTACCGCCGACAACATTTCATTTTTGACCGTTCCGCACGCCATAAAGTGGCGGCGGGAGGTTTGCGGCGGGGAAGAAAAGATCCGCGAATATTGCATTCAACTTTCTCGCAATGGTGGACACAGAGTTGCAGACATTTTAGGGACTCGGGCCCTGGACAACATTGCCAATACCATGACAGATTGCTGCATGATCAATATTCTTTTGCCCATCCAAAAGCCGACTGTTGGAGATGGGAGCCTAGTAAAAGACGGGCAAGGGGCGGAAACCACCGTCACAGAGTGGATGCAACGGATGATGATCACACGATACCAGACATTTATGCCAATCTTTCCATTCCAAGGAATGTGGTGGGTTCGACTGAGCGGACAGGTCTATCTTGATGAAAGTGACTTTGAATGGGCTGGGTGGACATTGAAGAGTCTATGTGATACTTTAGAAAGTCAGAATTAGATAGACTAAGGAATTCATCTTTTTGGTATGCACGCTATCTAATAAATTCATAATATTGTTTCTCAAGACATCCGGATATATCTTTAGGTCGCAAGTTCTGTCCTCCAGGGCTTGCAGTCCACCTCAAGTTTGCGTTCGTATATGCCGAGATAACGAAAGTGCTCCAAGGATGATATGCCCATCTTCATGGGCTTGATTTACGACGGGAAGAAGTGGGGCGCTGCCCTGATAAGCGACGTGCCTAGGAGCCTGGCCGGCGCGAATGTACTGGAAGGCGGAGTAAATTTTTCCACGCTATCACCGACTCGGCCAGGCCTGTCTGCGTAACATCGCCACCCCTCCAAATTTTTAATTTTTTTCCAACGTCTCTCTTTCACATTATCGCGTGTATCTTGATCACATTCCCCATCATCCTCGTTAGTAACGACCAGGCTCGTCGGAATATCTCCACAATGGGTAACGTAAGTGAAACCCTGATAATGGCGATTTGTTCCCTCTTCGTTTACGTCCCGAAGCCGGGGTTCCCAGCTGGCGCGCAGGTTAACTGATAATACTCTACAGGGAGCGAAAGCCTCGATGAAGCGCGAGCGCAACCAAAAGGATGGAAAAACCGCGAAATCACAGACCAAATCCGTACGTGAACCCACAATCTGACCGCAACATTCCAAGCAGCTGGACGCTCCGATTGTCGCCCAGATCGCATATCGCTAATCTGAGGTCCTCCATGCAGAATGAGAAGGCTATGAACATCCAATGCCAGGTCTGCAGGCAGACGTTCCTTCAGACCACCAAAGCACCGGCGTGCGTGATATCTTCCAACTGGCAACTCGGCTTCGCTTCAATTCACTAACATTTCTCTTATTTGACGTGATAGTCTCCTCGAGCATGCCTCCAACAAGCATAACAAAGGCCTTGCCGACTGCTTCCCTACTGTTAGCCAGTGATTATTCCTATTGATAGGGTCGATAAAGGGTGCGGAGTTAAAGAAATCGCATGGTTTAAGGAGTTTCTGGACAGCGAACATATTTGAGGACTGAATTTGAGAAAGATCTCCTGAAAGCCAACTGGAAAATTTAGCGTGTCGGTACATTTAGAAGCTATAATCATATTCCCGGCTTTCAGGTCCATCGCACACTTCAAGTCACATTGAGGCTTGGTTTCTTAGCCGTGGCAATCTACAACAATCGTGTGCTGGCTTTTCGCTTTAAGTGAACAAAGTACCTCTGTCTTTCCCACGTTCTTACGTGATGTTCTCTTGTCTTGCGATTGTAATTGCTATATAGAGGGCGCAAGCATGACAATTGAAAATATACTACAAAACCTTCGTTGATCATTTCATTAGGAAACTTATTGTCGTGTTATATGGCATCCATTCACCATTCACTAAGGTGCGACAAGGTTTGGATTTTATTGTCATTCACTACTCAATCTCCTTAATTCGTGGCTCGAGTCCAGCCGCCGCCGCTACCTAATCAAACTGCGTAGTCTCATGGCTTACCACCCCGTCCAGCCACTTCCCCATCCACCACCATATGCCTACAACTGATGTCCCCATCACACATTTTGATTTTTTGCTTGTGTATTTTCAGCTCATCTCATAAGCTTTCGGTCCGCTCCTAATTATTAGATTAGGTGAGAGTTGTTAGACCAAGTAACATTAGGAGGCACCAAACCACGCTCCTGAGCTCAGTAGGAAATTAACAAGAGCATTGGTAGCTAATGTGGAGATCTGACTATAGCAATATTGAACTGGAAGAGTCGAACTTGCTTCCAGTCAATAGAGGTGGGTTCAGCTATGTTTTAATAATACAATATTTCCTTCTGAACGACTTTAGACTATTGTGAAAATAGGAAACTAGATCAGAAAGACCCGTTTCCTTGTCTCCGGCGTTTGACATGAAATTATAGACTCCCTGGCTCGTGCCACAAATGGTTTTTGGAGGCCTTCACATCAGAAGAATAACAAACGAGTAGCATTGATAGGTTCACTTTGTCATTGCTTGAAACTTCGGGACATATGCTTGGCTTCGTACACGTGAAATGACCATTCAGGTTGTCTTCTCGACTTCGTCGCCTGGTATTCAAATAAATGATAGGAAAGGATCTTCTTGTACTTTGTAGGTTTATATAGTCCCACCAAAACTGATTTTACATCACTTTAGTAGCAACACTGTTTAGCTCTCCTCAGTACTAGAGACCCTGAATTTCGTCATGTAGGATGATATCCCTTGAAAGTGGTGCTAACACCACGCATTATTCCAGTCCACGGTGAACTCAGAATAATATCTGGATCTAACATGACGTGTGTATTTATGTCTAACAATCCCTAGAATGCGATAAGGTAACCTTTTCTCTTATTCTCAAAGGATATAGACTGCATGATGTCTTTGTTGATGCTTTGAGGCTATGAGTTATGTTATCAAATTAACCGAAAAGGGGCAATTTCTGCGCTTCGGCACCAGTCGCAACCGTAAATTCACTGGCTCTCCATATATCCAGCGAAACTGTATGCCTGTTTTTCTTTTTTCTTCTTTTCCCTGGCATAAATTTCTTCCGATCTCGAATAAGACCTAAAATTCCTGCTCCTTTACTCCCATTCTATAGAACTGAATTAAAGAAAAAACGAAATCCGCTAAGATACCTAATAGTTTTAGGGATTTGGTAATCCGACCCCCCCCTCTAGTAATCCGACCCCCCCGTGCCTGATTTTTCGGGTCTCCACCCT
>JAXQJQ010000048.1:0-31297 GCA_037042055.1 Penicillium sp. S103-07
CGCTATATTTAGCTAAATTAATGGGTGCTGGTTGAGATATGCCGATTTAAAAATTTTTAATGGGGGCAGGTGTCCAGGACGGCCGGGTGTCCAGATCGGCCGGGAATTACGTTAACAAAGTTAGTTAACCAAGTTAGTTAACCAAGTTAAACTAACTAGTTAATTTTGACAACACGAGGTGATGTCATTACTCCAACATTGGCTGCCACCCAAAAATACTTGAGGAACTATGCAAGGAAGTTAACAAACTAAACGAACGCCATAGCATTCAAGTGGTAATACAAGAACTAACTTACATACCCCGTCTTACTAAGCTCGATTTTGAACTAAAGCCCTCGCCAGCAACTCAACGGAGCCCTGCGCACGAAACCATAACATTTCCTTCCGATTATAAATTAATCTCTCGAAAGGATATTCGGGGAATTCCTCGCAGATTGGATTCCTTTTATTTGACTCTGTATCAGATCTAGAATAGTGGGCAACGTTGACGCATAGGTGAAGCGCCAATCCATCACGCGTTCTGCAAATAAATCGCTTACGTTATTATTGTTCCCTTATTTGAATATAGTTCTCCTGAAAATGAAGACATGTCAGCTTGGGAATTTAATGTTGGCCTCGTCCGAAAATTTTCAGAGACCGATTTCAAAGCAGATTGAAATTGGATTCAAGTGGTGAGTACGGATACCCCAACGCCGCTCGGCCTTCTCGGACTAAACGGCGCCTTCTCCCCAGCAAGGATGGACCCTATCCCAACTCCTTACTTTGCTTTTCCCCAACTCTGGTCTTTGCTCTATGTCCATTTTCGGACCAGTTCGGACCAGTTCGGACCAGTTCGGACCAGTCGACTCCGCCACACGACGACTACCCCAAACTTCAAATTGAAAGCATTTACTGGAATGGACGACGACTTCATCCTTGCACTAGAAACCTCACCCCAAATCTAGCATTACTAATGCGCGTGCTCTCGTAAGCGTAGTCTTATCTCTCCCAGATATGTATATAAATCGCACACAGGATTGAATCTAGGAATAGTCTCAGTCACCGATTCAGAATACTTGTGATCAGGTTATTACCCTTCGCAAAGCCTGCTCACATTGTCGCCTACATCGCAGTGTCTTTCACCAGCAGCTATGTCGAAGTTGTTCACGCCTCTCCAGATCGCCGACATCACGCTCGCGCACCGTGTGGTTATGGCTCCCATGACGCGCTTCCGCACCGACGATGGTCATATTCAGTCTTTAATGGCCGTTCAGTACTACAAGCAACGTGCCGCTGTACCCGGTACCCTCCTTATATCGGAGGCTACACTTATCTCGCCCGACCATAGCGGCCTCCCTCATTCCCCTGGGCTATGGAACGATGCGCAGGTTGAAGGATGGAAGCGCGTGGTTGACGCTGTACATGCGCGTGGCTCTTATATCTTTGCCCAGCTTATTGCACCTGGCCGTGCGGCGAACGAGGCCTCGCTGCTACAAGACTCAACAAGAGTCTGGGCACGGTGTTCTGTCCTCAAGCGCGGTCCCACTGACGGACGCCGGTCCCGTCCCTACAGCTATGTCCGAAAGTCAGATTGAGTCAGCCATAAAAGACTTCGCCAAGGCTGCGCAAAATGCTATGCAGGCGGGCTTCGACGGTGTGGAACTTCATGGCGCGAATGGCTATCTCTTGGATCAGTTCTTGCAAGACAAGTGCAATTCTCGATCAGATAAGTGGGGCGGAAGTGTGGATAATCGAGCTCGTTTTGCAGTTCAGGTCGCGACTGCAGTCTCCGATGCTATCGGTGCTAATAAGGTTGGGTACCGCTTAAGCCCGCGGAGTACCTTCCAAGGGATGCGAATGGCGAATCCAATTCCACAGTTCATATATCTCCTAGAGTAGCTACGGGCTTTGGAGATCGGTTATCTTCACATTGTTGAGTCGCGTGTTATTAGCAACGTTGACATTGAGAAGATAGAGGGAATTGAGTTTGCCTTAGACGTCTGGGGTCGAACGTCGCCAGTTCTTGTGGCTGGTGGGTTTTCCCCTATGCTGGCGAAAAAGGCAGTGGATTTGGAGTACTTGAATCACAATGTTGCCATAGTTTTTGGCCGGCATTTTTTGGCGAACCCAGATCTCCCATTCCGGATCCAGCGCGGGATTGAGCTAAATAAATACGACCGGTCCACCTTCTATACTCCGAAGTTGAGTGCAGGGTACGCTGACTACCCATTTAGCCCTGATTTCATTGCCAAGAGCGGGGTCAATGTTGAGGATAGGTGATGCGTTCACATGTACACTTACCTAGTCAGTCTATTTGTGGGCAAGGTCTCTCATTTGTCTCCTTTTGGGGCAAATTCAAATTGTAATAGAAAGTTGTTTAACCTTACCCTTCTCTCAAACTTATTATACTAGACCGCTTCAGCCTCAGAAGGGACATAAAAAGTGGTTTCTAATGAGTCCCAAATAAGTATCTGGTGGTGGGCAATAGTTCCGGGGGAGGGAGAGGGAAAGTCTCCGCCTTCCAGAATGTCTTTCTGAATATAGTGACAGCACTCAAACGAGAATAAGGAAAATTCATTATACTTGTTTTCTTTCGTGAAAAAGCCGATTAGGAGGTTGATTAGCAGATAAAAAACCATTTGGCTTATCTTCGACGCACGAGCCGAATCAACAGCAAACTTAAGCCTATGGATTACTCTACAGTTTCAACGGTGCGCGGAGCAACTATTTATTCCGCGGCCATTTCACAGCATATGAGTCAATAATCCACTATTTCATTATCACTAAATGAAACAAGCATGTACCAATAAGAAAAATTAGCTATTGGTTGACCAGTAAACTAACTACTGTAGTTAGTTAAATGATTAGTTGTGGATTACTCAACAGTGTGGGGGTGCGCGGAGCAACTATTTATCCGATGCCATTTTCATATTACCATTATCATTAAATGAAACAAGCGTTGTACTGTATGTCAGCATTAGCAACGAGCAGAATCTGCAAGATGTGTCCGTATATCCACTTGCAATAAACTCACTCACCTATAGCTTTGTATTAGTCGTACGGAAAAAAAGCACTACCCCAGGGCCCGATGGTGTAATCTCCGGCTTCGAAGATTTAACTCAACCGCATGACAGGGGTGATGTGCGAACAGTGGAGACCTCAGCTCTAGGGATGTGCTCAAAGGCGGTCTAGGGCATGCAGGGTGAAGAGCCTCGGAATCCCTCAGGCGGTGATCACATCATCGCTGCGATTGCACGATGGTGAGCAAAGTGATGTGCTCAAAGGCGGAGATGGCGACATCACGTGGGGCTCTCGCAATCCGGGCTTGGCATTAGCCAATGCGACACCGCCTGAGATTGTCGACTCCGAAGGTTGCGTGCTTTCAGTCTCTGCTTACCCATAGGTGCTTTAACTCATTGTGCAATTGCCTCACGGACCACGGAAATATAGTATTTGAACTCGAACCACTCCCTTGATCCCCGACTTCACTCTGTCTCCCGACTCCCGCCACCCCAACTCTTATCTTTGCGGTTTCTGCCAGGGTACTCGCCACCCACATCTACCTACCCCAGTGGCGTGCAACCTTGGTGGACCCAACAAATTGGATATTTACTTCTGGGTCTGATCCTCCACCCCAAGTCTTTCCGTTCTACCGACTCGCTACGTTCTGCCGACTCGCTACGACTTCGAGACCACTTTGCACGAACAAACGAGCCGACTGACGTTTATCGCTTTCCAATACTCGACGTGATCGTCTTCAGGCGTTAGCCACATTCTTCCTGCCGGCCAACCAGTGTCTCTTGCCTGCCATGGAGCAGAACACCCAGGTTTCGTCCGCCGCGCAGGACTTTGCCGATACTTCGCTGAAAGTGGGGAATGACGGAATGAATGCCGATTTCAACAGTTCTCAGTCCCATGACAGCAACGATACCCTATCGCAGTTGGCAAAGCAAAACGTTGCGCCTTTCCTTACAAAGTATCATCCTCGCCAGTACGCCCCGTTCCGCTCGCAGGATGGCACCCCTGAGATCCCTCGCCCGGTGAACGCAGGCTACTGCTACCGCCACCAGCCAGATTCCAAGTGCAGGCGGCAGGCCGATGAACAATCCATGCGCCAACTACAAACCGAACTTGACACACTTCCGCAGAGTGACCAGCAGGGAATCGCCCATGTCTGGTCGCTGTTCTCCGCCGCCCCCGCCAAGCAGCGCAAGCTGATGCTTCAGGGCGTTTTGGCCCAGTGCTGCTTCCCCCAGCTCTCCTTCATCTCCGCCAGTGTTCGAGAACTGATCCGAATCGACTTCCTCACGGCCCTCCCTCCCGAGCTCTCCTTCAAGATTCTCCGATACCTCGACACAGCCTCTCTTTGCCGCGCCGCGCAGGTCTCTCATCGCTGGAGAGCTCTGGCCGATGACGACGTTGTATGGCATCGAATGTGCGAACAACACATCCGCCGTAAGTGCGCAAAGTGTGGCTGGGGCCTACCTCTGTTGGATCGCAAACGTTTGCGTGAATCAAAGCGCGAGATTGAATTGCGGGCCACAAACTGGGGAAATGAGTCCTCGAAACCTACCGGTGACGGAGCGCCGAACGGAACCTGCTCAGATGTTGATATTACGGTCAATGGCAAGCGCAAGATCGAGGCAGATGACCAGAGCTGTGCCATGATCAAACGCCACTGCAAGTCACCAGCTTACAAGCCCGACCCGAATGACGACTACTTCAAGACTCGATACCGCCCCTGGAAGGACGTCTATCGGGATCGGTTTGTGGTTGGCATGAATTGGAAGCACCGTCGTTGTTCGCAGAAGGTCTTCCGGGGTCACACCGACAGCGTGATGTGCCTGCAGTTCGAAGACAACATCTTGATGACCGGTTCGTACGACGCCACGGTCAAGATTTGGGACATGGAGAGTGGCGAAGAGCTGCGAACGCTCCGCGGCCACACTGCCGGAGTTCGCTGTCTCCAGTTTGATGATACCAAGTTGATCACGGGCAGTTTGGATCGCAGCATCAGAGTGTGGAATTGGCGTACCGGAGAATGTATTTCCAAGTACAACGGCCACTCCGAGGCAGTGATTGCGCTGCATTTTGATTCGACTCTTCTTGCATCCGCTTCCGTCGATCGGACAGTTAAGATTTGGAACTTCAAAGACAAGTCCACTTTCATCCTCCCGCACCCAGAAGGCGTCAACGCAGTCAAAATCGACACTGCCTCTCACACCGTCTTGACGGCCTGCGACGATGGTGCGGCTCGTCTCTGGGATCTTAACACCAAGCAATGTCTCCGAGTCTTCCATAATCACATCGGTGCGGTGCAGCAGGTTATCCCCCTGCCTCGCGAGATCGAGCTTGAGAGCCACCTGGATGACTGTGAGAACGACCACACATCCCTCAAGGATGGCGATACCGTCATCAACACCCTTTCTCCCCTACTGGAATCCAAGTCTTTGTCTGTGCAGCCATCATCATTTGGCTCATCCTTTGACCAGGACCAGGATCGCCAGGAACCACCGCGGTATATCATCACTAGCGGTATTGACGCTACCATCCGCCTGTGGGAAACTAACACTGGCCGATGCCTCCGCACCTTCTTCGGCCATTTGGAGGGTATCTGGGCACTTTCTGGCGATACATTGCGCATTGCGTCTGGTGGTATGGACCGCATGGTCAAGATCTGGGATCCGCGCATCCCGACCTGCCAAGACACCTACGAAGGCCATTCCGCGGCAGTCAACTGCATCGGTCTCAGCGACAGCCGGTTCATCACCGGTGGCGATGATTACCACGTCCGCATGTACGACTTCCGAGCTTAAACTTTTATTCGTTTTATTTGGGGTTCATATCCTACTATCAGCCCTTTCACCATCGTGGGCTTGCCAACTTCTTTGCATAAAACCTTTCATTGGCGCTCTTCTTTCATGGATGGATACCCTGGCGCTTTTCATCATATCGGGTCTTACTGAAATTAGGAACTGTTCGGGTTACTGGCCTTTCCTTCTCTGGTCCTTGCATAACTGGCGCTCAAATGGATTTATCACCACTTGTTACTTTACGTCGGCTCTTGTCCCGAGCTTGCTGTTAATATAATATTTTTATTTCTACTTTCATTCATCTACATACGCTCCCCTTCATAGTACTCTTGGAACCTGCGGCTACGATGTGATTGTGCAACAATCCATCTTCATGCCGATCGGATAAAGTATCCGACACAGTATTCATGCGTAGCTGGTCCGTGCACGAACCATATCAGAATACGCATTATTCAAGTATCACGGTGGACAAGTTGTTCCTTATCGGGAGACCCATCTTCGAACGAAAATACACTTTTAACGGCAGTATGTTAGAATGATGCTGCAAAAATTAACCTCTTCTGGGCGCGGAGGCTAGTCCATGGTTAACCTTCTACCACCAGCCCTAATCGGGGTCGCCTCCCAGCGGTGAGGATGACTATACCTAAAGTTCCAAGTATTATCCTTGAACGGGATCGACTTTATCCATTTGGGACGGCCGAGCAATCTGAGGATTCGGGGGTTCTGATATATCACTCTGGTTATCTTTTCCCTCTTCTTTCCTTCTTCCTCTGTTCTTCCTTCCTTCATAACCTTGCATAGGGTAACGTTTCAGAATACCGTTGGCTTCAAGTCATCCTTAAGTTCTCTTTTCTATATACTTTTTCAAGGACTCACAGCAAAAATGTTCGGAAAGAAAGAGTCTTCACTCGGTGATCCCACCTTCCCTCCCACCGCAAGACTTAATGAGATCTATATTGGCGAAGACTGGAAACCAACTCGTGAGTGCCTCCATGAAAGCAGTTGACAGTACCAAAAACTGAATATTCGTAGCTGAGGACTACAGCAATGTTCCGACCGTACCAACTGCCGCTGCTCGACAAGGAGCTATGAATTATAAACTGCCAGAAGATATCCCTCGGAGGAAGGACTGCGTGGGATTTGTGAAGGCCATGACCTGGACGAGCATATTCTTCACTGCCGCCATAATTACTTCGGCCATTGCCTTCATATCTTTTCTTTGCTGGATCGGACCACGCCAACATCGTGAGGCTCTCAAGCACGAAGCGAATGTCTACAATCAATCCCATCCCAATGCGACGGAGATCAGTGTCAACCCACCACCTCCTACCTACATTCCTCGATTCTGGGAAGAATCTTCGATACTCACCCCGACCGCGACCTTGAGCCCCTCTCTTTTGACATCGGCCTCCCTGTCGACTACCTCTACGATTCACGCCACCTTCATTACTCGCACTCGTGCCGCAACCTCTGCGCAGTCGACACCCCAAACCTCCAGCACCTGAAAGTCGGTGTCTCCAAAGTGCTCCATGACACCTTTCTCTCACATTACGCTGGTGCCGTCTTTCCTTCACTTGGACCCAATGTGTATGAGAGCCGCCGACTGAAAAAGAAATACTGCAACTGACGTCGGTGCCGCGTGGACGATCGAGAACGTCGAAATACATATTCATTTTGTTATCTTGTGTTCACTTCGCTGCTACTTGTTGGGAGCGGTTGCTTTTGATCAATTTCGAAGCCTGGAATTCTCCCGGTTGGCCATTGTTTTCCGTTCCACGATTGACTGCTTGCGTTGCTGTTTTCGTCTTATCAATATTCCTGTCTTTTTTCTGTCTTGTTTCTGACTGAGTTGTGCTGGGCTTTTGATATCCAATATTGGTGATTCTGTTACTTTGTGTACTCCATAACCTTGTTTTTCCAGGTAGACTCAATTGATCCATGCCTTTGTGCTTATCCTCTCGGTCTCGTGTAGAAAAATATTACCCGCGAGGTTTCAACCAACTCGCGTTTGATTTCGCATTCAACCCACGTGTTGCATCCACTTCCTGTTGGTGACCCGGCGCTGTGAGTTTCACTTTGCACATATCCCATGAATTTCCATCCGGCTTGTTCCCAATCGCTGCTTTGCCGGCTGTAGTGGAGGTTCGACCAATCCATTGCAGTGCATGCCCATCCTCTATTTACGCCGAGGTGAGACCCGGGTGCCGGGAATATCACTGTGCCCGGAAACATTCATCTGAAATCATTATCCTGGACGAAATTTATTCTCACAAAGTTTGCAAACATTGATTTTCACCAAGTGAGGACGAACATCCACTTATGATATACTGTGCTAACGCCTGCTCTCTCAAGTTATCACCGAGCCCACTGGAGTGAAGGGGGAAGACCTCGTCATCATGGAATATACCGTTGAGCGGTTCCAGCAGGCCTTCAATGCCTTCATTGCACCTCCAAAGCCGGAAGCCGAAATCGCAGATCTGACATCCTTCATCGATGATGAACCCCATTATTACCTCAGACGCCACGCCAGGAGGAAGCTCTCGGCACTTGGGATGCCATGGATTGACAATGACATGACGGACACGTACGATCCCCTTGAGGATTCGGCCCGCTCCAAGCGCAAGCTCACTTCTGAGCGACGAGTTGGACTTTTCTCCAGACCACGCAAACGAGCTAGGAACCTGTCTCCAGCCTCCCAGGAAGCTCTTCAAAACAAGATCGAAGAGCAAGAGAAGCAGAAGAGAGAGGCCGAAAAGAGTCGTCGTGAAGAGGAAGACATCTTCCTCTCATCTGGTCCTTTTGACTACAACCTTCGTACTCGCACCAAACCAAGTGAAATCATGGAGAAGGGGCCGGAAAACGCCAAGATGACCGACGACACTGATCCTGGAGAACAAGATATCCTTGTTAGCTCTCATGCTCACAAAGGATGCCTTGCATGTCGAGACCTACAAATCGAATGCTCTCTGATCGCGTATCCATTTTCTTACCCTTGCAGCGACTGCCGAGATGACAGAATTGAATGCAAGCTGGACCCTCCCCCCATCTGGAAACGGCCATGTGAGGGATGCAAGAGGCGCAGGGCACAATGCTCGTACAGCACCGGCGACTACGACCACAAACTTCCCTGTCACTTTTGCTTGCAGCATGGATTCGACTGCGTTGCCGGGCCTGCCAGGAAACCGCCAACGGCTGGTCAGTCTCAAGGGTCTAATACGGATATGACCGATGGCCTCCCAAGTTACAAAACTCGTCATACAATGGCTGCTGATGCTACCGCTGAGGCCAATGGTGGATCCAGTCACGAGGACTTGGATGAGTCCAACCAGTTTTCTCTGGAGAGCGAAGCAGAGTCCGAGGTTAGCTTGATAAGCAAAATCTTGTTCATCACTGGAACAACTCCGAGGTCAGACACCACAATTTCTGACATTTCTGATCGTCCTTCTCCTACTCCCAATGATCTGACTTGTCAAAATCTGGCTGGCGTACCAGGCTCGCCGAGACTCTGGCATGAGATTCCCATCGATGGATCCAAGCCTTGCAACTGGTGCCACAATTTTGCCTATGGTATATCTGGATACGGTGGTTCATACCCTGGGCACATGCGCAAGAGCTATGACCATTTCCATGGGCAACAGCCTGCTTATACACACGGAAGAGAGCCGAGCCGCATGTGCATCAACTGCACACTCGACAGGATTTCTATTTTGAAATGTCCCCACGACAAGATCCAGAGCTTGTCTGGAGCTCCAATCTCTCGTAAAGAGGTGCGTGTTGCATTCAATGAACTGGCAAAGGCCTCAGTGGCCCTTGAGACAAAATCCGACGACACTAGTGAAGGTTTTCCTCCGCCCGGCTACCCATGGTGTGCCATCTGCCAAGAGCCGGCCTTCTACCTCTGTTCAAGCCCCCAGGAACTCGCAAATGACGAGTGGTCTTTTGGACAGTATATTCCCTCCAATCCAGGATGTGGACTTCGGCTTTGTGACTACTGTGCCCACTACGCCAAGGTATATCGGGGCGATCTCGATGCAGTGGTCAAGCGGGGACAAGAGGATGTCAACAACAAGACTGAACTTCGTGCTGACGTCGAATTCATTCTGAAGCACTCGCCCGACAACGCGCTTAAGCGCCTCGCAGGTCTCGAGTGACGGAAATGCTGAATATATACCTGATGCCGTGATTCCCCTTTCCTATTGTCTCTCCGGTGTTTACTCCCTTCCTTTGATATACATGATTCCCTCGTCAATAATTTCTCACCAATCTGCCTGAATTTGTCTATAACATCGAGCTAGTAAATATCACATTGACGCACGTTTTGCGCCTAAACTGAAAGCGTTTAGGAGTCTCCATAGCATTGTCAAAACGGGCCACACATGGAGCTTCAATTACCTTCACATGCCGTAAACTGTCTCTATTGTTGCTACTATCTGTACTGACAAGTTTCAATCAACGGCTTCAATCCTTCTACACTGGTTCAGTATCCATTTAGGGTTCTCCACACCTGAACCAGGTTCCCGCACACTTCACAGTCGCCTGCATCTAGTACCATGGCCTTTCTAACTAAACATCTCTCCCTTCGATAGTATTAATTCCCACTTCTCTTCGCCATTCACTCATTTACCTCAATTTCCATCGGGTCTACTGGTGAGCACCCATCCCCGACTCCACAAGAAATAGGGCTTTGTCCCGGCCCGGAAAAAACACTAATCGGATCGGATTTTCTGCCAGGCAAAAAAAAACTCCCTTACCGATTACCTTCTTTTCTCCGACTTCGTTCCTTTAAGCAGGAAGAAGGTGTGGAGAGCCTTGCAGCGATCTCATTCTCTCCATCTTTCATTTGTTATCTCGAGCTGCCACGAAACGTGCGCAGCTCACCGTCACGACGTCTCCCGCAAAGCGTCGTAAAGTTTCCCCAGAGCGCCGCCCAGGAGACGTACGACGTCACGGCCACTCCGAACCTCCGCCGCTCCATCCTTTGCCACCACGGCGCTCCTCGTCAGCCTCGAATCCCAGGAGCAGCTCCTCTTTGTCTCCCCCTCGTTACGTGCCCGCCCATCTCCAGTCCCACGTTCCTGGGACCAAGTCCAAGCCCGGTGCTCGCTCGCCAACTCCCGCGACCGCGACCGCCGGACTGAGCCTCTCCAGCGAACACTCCGATATGCCCGACGCACGCGACGGCAACCCCCACGGGGGAAGTCGCTCACCTTCACCCGGTGACAAGCGCCCTGCCTCTGAGATTGATACGGACCCGGAGGGCGGCGTGAGCATGGACACGACCGAGGACAGTTTCACTCCGAACATCGACGATCAGGTCGCTCAGGTGTACATGCTGGTGCAACAGCCCCCGCAGGATGGTCAGAAGGGTTACGTGATCTCCACCTCTTGGCTGAAGAAGGTCCTTGCGCGGAGTAGCACTCACGCCGATAAAGCCGACAAGGAATCCTTGCAAAGCGAGCTGGGTCCAGTTGACAACTCCGATATCGTTCTCGACCTCGGCCCCCAGAAGCGCGACTTCAAGGACGAGAAGGGAGATCATTTCGTCCCTTTGCGTCCCGGATTACAACTCAGCGAAGATTACGAAGTTGTTCCGCAGGAAGCTTGGGATCTGATTATGAAGTGGTATGGGCTTGCTGACCAGTCGCCCGTCATCGTTCGCTATGCCCACAACACCAACCCGGAAGGCATGGAGAATATTCTTTACGAACTCAATCCCCCGATCTACACGATTTTCAAACTGTCTAACCCCGCCGCGGGGACCACTCCACAAGTCCTCCGCGAGAAGAACCTTCCACCGGCCAAGGTTCTGGCTGCACGCGATACCCGCTACATGAAGTGGCTGAAGGAGGCCAAGCAACTGGCCGGTATTGAGATGGCTAGCAAAGTCCGCGTGTGGAAGATCATGGGCGGCATCCCCAGTGCCGAGCCGTCGACTACGACTACCCCGGCTGTCTCTCGCACCGCTTCTCCCGCGCCTACCTCGTCCTTGATCTCGAACCAACACAAGAGTCTGCTTCTTGATCTCAGCACTTTCCTTTCTTTGAACGAAGCCAGTCGGGAGAAGATCGAGATTCAAGACCAGACCAACAATGCCAACTACAACGGCAAGATGTCCATGAGCATGGCCGGCTTGATCGGGAGCGATGTAGTTGTTCTGGAAGAGCAGGTGGCCGGATCCAAGGGCGGCAAGTGGGTGTCTGAAGCCTCGACTCAAGCACTGCAGCGCGCTGGTCTTTCCGCTGTCGAAAAGGTTGAAAATCCTAAGAAGCAGCTTGCCACTGCCACTGCCACTTCCACGGCCAACAGCCCAACGACCAGCGGCCGATCGAGTCCCGCGCCAGAGACCCCCCGCGGCCGAAAGAAGGGTGGTCGCCCGATGGGCCTGACGGGTCTCTCGAACCTTGGCAACACCTGCTACCAGAATGCCGCTACCCAGTGTCTTCGAGCTGTCGAGGAATTGAGCTACTACTTCCTCAGTAAGTCGTGATTTAAGCTATACCGTGTACCTTGATACTAATTTAATCTCGCAGGTAACGCGCACAAGAAGGAGTTGAACCACAACAACCCACTTGGCCACAGGGGTACACTTGCCAAGTCTTATGCTGATCTCATCCAATCCATTTACGTTGAGCCGACACCTCCGTCGGTTACCCCGAACCGGTTCCGGAATACAATTGGACGGTGCAATCCCGTCATGTCTGGCTTCGAGCAGCACGACAGCCAGGAATTCCTGATGTTCGTTCTGGACGGCTTATCGGAAGACCTCAACCGCATTCTGCAGAAGCCTTACATCGAGAAGCCCGATTCCACTGATGAAATGGTTCACAACCGGCAGGCACTTGAGGAGTTTGCTGCGAAGCAATGGGATATTTACAAAGCTCGCAACGACTCCGTGGTTTGCGACCTGTTCGCTGGCATGTACAAATCGACGCTGGTTTGCCCCGACTGCCACAAAGTCAGCATCATCTTCGATCCTTTCAGCAACTTGACCCTCCCCATTCCGGAGCCCCAAATCGTCTTCAAGCAGATCATTTACATGGCCCTTGACAAGCCTCCCGTGGCTTTCACGGTCGAGGCCAACAAGAGTCGCCCCCTTTTGGACTGGCAGAAGTCGGTTGCCGCCCGGAGCCAGAGGGAAGGCATCGATGCAAGCAGATTGATCTCCGGAGATGTTATGGGCTCGACTTTCTTCCACGTTCATGAAGAGCCCCATGTCTCGTACGACCAACTTGGTATCCGACAGGATGACAAGATTACTTTTATGGAGCTGGATTCCCCCAAAGAAGATTCCATTCTCATTCCCATCTTCCACCGAAAGAATGATGTCAACCAATTTACCAAGCGGACCAAGCGGACACCTTTCGCAACTCCAACCATCATTTCTCTCACTCGTCAGGAGGCCCAGGACCTGGCCACTATTTACCGCAAGATCCTGCGCCATGTTGCCACCATGACCACCCGCGACATTCTCAATGAGACCCAGCCTGAATCTGACCAGGCTCGGCAAACCCCCGAGGACCCCGACACCGTTGTGATGACCGAGGATGATGCCCAGTCGGTGGATTCCAGAATCAAGACGTCTTCCGTGGAAGGAGAGGACAGCATTGTCGACGTTTCCATGCAAGACGCCACCCAGACACCCGGTGCTAACACCGATGACTCCGAGGTCACAGATGCGCCCCCTGCTCACCCATTGGCCAACACCATTGCACCTGGGCTCCTGAATCTCTTCGATGCCCGGGTCGTTCCACAACGGCCACGCCAGACCGGCACCATTCCAGATGGACACTCTCTTGACACAGCGAAGGTATACCAATCGCTGACCTCTCGGGCGAAGACCGAGAACAAGTCCCATGGCTCTGCCGATGACAACAGCGATCAGTACAGTGACACCGATGGCTCTGACAGCGAATCCCATGGCGCCTCTGAGTGGAGCTTGGTCAAGCAAGGCGAGGCCATTGTTCTTGACTGGAACGACGAGGCTAGGGATGCTTTGTTTGGTGGCAATGGAAAGAAGAGCGATCTTCGAGGTGCGCCGACATACACCGACGCCAACATTCGTGTTCCCAAGGACCCTGAGATCATCGAACGTCGTGCCCAGGTCGACTCAGAGAAGGCCAAGGGAACCACTCTTGACCAGTGCCTGGACGAGTTCAGCAAGGTTGAAATCCTCGGAGAGAATGACGCGTGGTACTGCCCGAGCTGCAAAGACTTCGTCCAGGCCAGCAAGCAGTTTGAGTTGTGGGCGGCCCCCGATATTCTCGTGGTGCACCTGAAGCGCTTTGGCAGCCTGCGGCGAAAGCTGACTACCAAGGTCCGCTTCCCGGTCACCGATCTTGACTTGACCGACCGGGTCACTGGCCCGGATGATGGAAGGTCGTTGAAGTACGACCTGATTGGTGTTGATTGCCATACCGGCGGCATGGGCGGTGGCCATTATTATGCCCACGCCAAAAACTTCATCACAGGTGAATGGTGCAACTTCAACGGTAAGCATTTTCTTCTCTTAATCGCCTTTCGTCCAATCCACTAATATCCTGTATAGACAGTTTCGCCCGCGTCATCGAGGACCCTGAGGATGTGATTACTCCGCAGGCATATCTCCTGTTCTACCGCCGCCAAAGCTCCGAGCCTCTTGGTGGGCCGGCACTGCGGGAGATTGTCACGAAATACCGGAAGAGACTGGAGGAGCCTGGAACGGAGATCTCGCGCGAATCGTCTCCGTCGGGGGACGGCCAGCGCCTCGGCGCCTCGCGCAATGGATCGTCGAGCGGCTCAGCCGGAGCAACTCGCCCAGCGGGCGATAACGAGAATTCCCAGTCTTTTGACAAGATGCTCTCTCAGCCATCGTGGTCATTTGATCGCCCCAACAACTCTCCCTCATTTGGAGAGCCTACCGCAACCAACGAGGGGGATGCCGATCTGTTCGAAGATAACGACAGCACCGCTGCCGTTGGAGATGGTAACTCGGAGGCCGATACCCGCCTCGACGACCTTGAAAGCTCCCGTCCTGTGTCTGTGCAGGAGGGTTCTTTCGAGGACGTCCCGCCGCTTCTGGAGGACGGCTCCGATGATGATCTCCCCGTCGTTGAATTGCATGTTGGCGAGGACGAGAAAATGACCACCGATGCTTGACGGGGTTGTTGATAAGGGTGTAAGTGATGATGTCTTATTTCATCCACTGATGCACAAATAAATTTTTCAAGGCGAACCTGGCGTTTCTTCACGGATAAAAAAAGGTGGTGTCCTTTCGTCCAATGTTTATGACCGTCATGGAAGGCCACCGCCGTCGGTGGTTGTCTGGGCTTTTATGCATTCTGATTTCATTTCATTTCTCTCTGGCAGTGGTTCTGCCAGACATGTGTGATGACTTTTCTGTATCTTCTGTCTCCAGCAGAGACATCTCTCTGGAGAATGCGCATTGCATAGGGAATTGCATAGACTGGCTAGAGCCTTCGTTAGAATCGAGCTGCCTTGGTCCTTCCTTTTCCGGATTTCTCAGTCTATATACTTTCCTATTTTGTTTGCATGTAATTGAAATCATTTTCGACTCACTTTTTGCTTTAGTCTACCAAGTTTCTACACCTCCGCCATGGTGTCCCCTGCGCTTCATGGCAAGGTCCACGGCTTTTCTGATCCCTCTCGTCCTTCTCTCGCAGGCTCTCGGGGGCCCAGGAACCCTATGCGCATTACTCTGGAACCGAAACCCCCCGAGATCAAAGCAGAAGACCAAGGCAAGAACGCGCTCACAGATAATGACGTCCCGAGTGATCCATTGCTTTCCTCTCATGTGGATGTCCAACAGACCGCTTCCACCCGCGCTGCACCGCTTGCCCCAAGAACTGTCCCACCAGTTCGGCGGCGTAACTGCCTCCGGTTTCCCAGTGAAAGTGATATCAGCACCCTGGACATTGGCCCAAGCCTAATCCAGACTCACCTGCTTCACACTTCCCAGTCTGTTCGAGTCACTCCAGCCCCAATAGCTTCACGAACCGGCTTTCTGCGTGTACTTCCAGTGAGCAGATGGCCAAACACAGCCACAGAGGAAAGACGTCCAGGCAGTTTCCCAGAGATGACAAGACCGGATAGGTCCAGAAATCGCTTTCGTGTCGAACATCTGGAGCCTAATGTAGTCGCATCTGGCAGCGCATCAATCAGCCCTGAATTTCTCATAAATCGTTCCACCCGACAGAAGGGTGTTCACTCGCTCCCCGAGCCTTTCACGTTTCGCACTCAGGACCCTGCGACGCCGGACGGACCCAGAAGTCGCTTCTGCATCGAGGGCATGGACTCCGGGCCTGTCACGTCCGACAGTACATTAATCAGCCCGCCGCTACTACTCTCAACCCGTATTCTCCGCCAGGAAACCCTGCACCTGCTTCCTTATCCCCCTTCCCTGAACCGTACCTGGCGAGGCCCAACCCCAATCGCGGGCGATATCCATATGCTCGGCTATGGGTTCGGGTACGGGGCACGCAAATACACACATGTGGATCTCGCTATGAATCTCGATCCTGGGAACAATATTACATCTACCTCGCATCTTCCTCCGCCGCATCACGCTCCTCCCCCTGTACGGCAGTATGATTCATATCCTAGTGTCTTCACCGCCGGTATGGTGGACTACGAACGATCCCTGGAGCTTTACAAAAGTCTCGATGATGACTCGAATGGAACCCCAGACGAGCCTGTGGAGGAGATGAATGAACGAGTTTGATTTTGGGGGCTCACAACTCATGCGGCTCACCGATGCCGAGGGCGATTCGAGATCAACAGACCTTTGCTGGAATTTCTATTTTTACTGACTTACAAATACTCCACGTGATATGATTATACGCATCTGAGGGATCCAACTTCACTGCTCGTCGCTACCAAGAAAAGATGGGGGAGGTGATTATAACAATTGTCTAAGTCAGCGTCTTGATGATACTCACCGTCGGGTCATTTCTTGCCCAGTTTTACACAAGTTCCCTACCCCCGCCCCCGCGCCGCCGCCGCTTGGCTTCGAATGTCGGAATATTCAGTTCGAATAACTTCCTTGGCTTGCTATCATCGACAGCCTGTCCTGAGAGCCGGCGCTCGAAGTCCATGATTGCTTGTGAATCACATTCAGGAACTTGCGAAGTGAGAATGGGATATATTATCAAACTCAGTACCAAAGTCTTTCTAGTTTTAGACGTGTTCTAGGATATCTTGGACCGAATCTTGGGTACCAAAAAGGTGCAAGCCACCGGGGCCGCCGCAAGACCAGCCATCCGCTTTGGGGCCGCCAGCAGAATGTATGGCACGCTCTACACAGCCAGCCTTCATGAAGAATGGAAGAGCAAACTTTGCAGCAGGGCCGTATTTGGTGTCAGCGTCGTAGTCCCACTGCGTGAGGTCACCACAACCTTTCTCTTGGTCCCTGAGAGATGCTTCCAGCTTATCCGGCTTAACGTCCCAATTGGCAATGTTGTAGATGGCAAACATCCAATCAGCGGAGTTGTCGAACATGGCACAAGTGGCGGTTGGCGACGGTACAATGGTAGCCGTAGGCGTGCCGGAACCCTCCAAGTCTCCCACCTTGGTGGCAGTCGCCTTTTGGAAGATATAGGTTGTAATGCCATCTACAGACGTCCAGTGAGAGGCCTCTTCGGATATAGGCTTGCCAACGGGTGCCAGGTCTTCGCCACCCGTAGCGGTTGCCTTGGCATACTCGAGAGCCGTGCCATCGGTGGTGGACCACCAGTTTGTGGCGCTTTCAAATTCCGGCTTGCCGAGGCCGTTTGTTTCTTTGACACCCGTGAAATCTGGCAGGCCTCCCCAGTTGGTTGTGTCGAGAGTTGGAGTTGCCGAGGCAAAGACGTATACATGGCCATTGCCTATGTCGGTGGACGTGTAATCGGTCAAGGTGACTGGAGGAGTCGAGCTGGAGTGTTTTGTGGAAGTTGGGGTCGTGTTAGGGAACTCGGTGATTTCCGCGCACTGTTCCATGATTGTGTATGTCCCCATGGTGTATGGGAGTGAGACCACGTTTATTGTAGAAGAATCATGCATGGTTGTCGAGCACTGACAGAAAGCTCCTGCTTTGCCTTGCTCGTTCTGCTGGGTGTTCACACAAATGTCAGAGTACGCGGTTGCGGCTGGAACCTTGATGAAGCTAGAGATGGGGAAAATCTGGATATCGGTGCAGTCTTTGTCGCCCGGCTTCGTAATTGTATGGTGCAATGTATGCTTGCCTACCGTTGATGAGCAAGCACACGCATGCGGTCCATCTTCGTAGTTCAGGCCGGTGCACAAGGGCCCGCGCGTTGTAGTTGGCCCGGCGTTTGTAGTCGACTTCGGAGTACTCTCGGTTATGGTGCCGCTTCCTTCATAAACTGTCAAGCACAGATTGAACTTCGAGGTGGAAGTGGCAGTCGCCGAAGACGTTGAAGACGTTGGTGTGGTACTTGCAATTGTACCGGACCCCTCGTATACCGTCAGGCAGAGATTGAACTTCGAGGTGGAAGTGGCTGTTGCGGAAGACGTTGAAGATGCTGTGGTACTTGTAATTGTACCCGTCCCCTCGTAAACTGTCAGGCAGAGATTGAATTTTGAGGCGGAACTCGTAGTTGAAGTAGAGCTTGAAGTAGTACTAGTTGTCGACGTCGTCTCCTGAGTTGCGGTTGTTTTCGAATGATCATTATCATCACCGCCATCGTCATCCCCATCAGAATGACCAGGCTCCGGATCAGGTGAAGGTGGAGGAGGACCACCGGCCGGTGGGTTTCCAGAAGGTGCCCAGCCTCCGCCGAAGCCCCAGTTTTTGTCTTTGGGACACAGTAGGGGCACTAAACAACCGGAACTGCTTCCGCCACCAGAGCCACAGATCTTGCTCAACTCTTTAGAGCATCCCCAGGCGAGTGTAGGTTTCGAGCCTTTGGAGGTAGTGACCGAAGTACCAGTAAAAACGACACTGCTCGTTTTGTGGCCCTTTGTAATTGCAACAGTCTAAAAGGAAGAGTTAATTGTATATCCCTGATGATACAAGAGAATACTTACTGTTCGCTGAATGACAGGGGCCGCAGTGGTGCTGCTTTCACCAGTGACGGTAGTAGAAGACGAAAAACCATCTGAATCAGGCTTTGAAGGGCTGGGCGATGGGGAAGATGTCTGTGAGCCCAGGTTTCCTGGCGGGTTTCTCGTGCTAGGAGATTCGGGACCATTTCCATTGCTAGAAGGACCAGAGCCCTGAGAAGGATGAGTATTCGACTCTTGAGGGTGCTTATGGTTCTTCGATGTGGAAGGACCGGAGCCCTGAGAAGGATGTGTGTTCGACTCTTGAGGGTGATCATGATTTTTCGAGCTGGAAGGGTGCCCATTTCGACCATTGCCGGGGCCTTCATGAGGCGATGATTTGATCCCAGTTGGTTGACTTTTTGTTTCGGGTGGAATTCTGTTCTGTGAAGGATGGTCTGAAGGCACTTGGGACTTTGTGTTTCCTTTCGAGGAAGATTTTGGCGGTTGCCCGCCCCCAGGTGGCTTTGACGGGTTGTGGCATACACCAGATATTGAATTCTCGCAGCTTGTGTACGGGCGGATGGTGGATGTGGTGGATGAAGCTGCATCACGGCGAATCCAAACAAGCGTTGTTGCTGTTTCTCCATCCGCTGGAGCTTTATTCTGAGTGCCACTGGCGTTGTTAATGGCGAAGCCTGTGAACGAATATCAGTTACACAATCTCAAATATATGGAGTCTATGAAGTACCAACCTGGGTCTTGATCACTTGGAAGGAAATTCGTTGCCTGGGATTGGTATGCGAAGGCAAGCGTTGCCAAAAACATCCCAACGGAAAGCTTCATCGTGAAGACAACTAAACTGTAATTTGTTGAATAGAAAATTACAGGGCAAAGACTTACTTTATGGCGTTCAGGATGGCACAACCACTTGATTGCCTTGACAAGGCCCTATTTTTAGTTTCTTATCTACGTTCCAAGACTCCCATCGAATAGATTATTTGGGGCCACCGGGGCCAAAAAAGACAGGTAGAAGAGTTAGAAGCTGTCGGAGCCTCTTCATTGTGGGAACTTTGGGGGCCAATTATAGTTTGCGTCCCCACATGGCTACTTTTAGCTTCCGGGGGTACCTTGCATAAGGTCAGCTTAGCTTGGGAAATCATTAGCCTAATATCAACATGGAAGTTACATCCCCCTAAATGTATGATGCGTGCAATTAAGCAATTGACAGTTTGGTACTATTTCCGGGCTCAGCCTTTCGATCAAAAGTGCCGTCAATGCGAATACATGAATACGCCGGACGAAAATTCGCCCCCAATCCCAATCTCCGAAAGTAGTCCAAATTGGCTCCAAATTTTGTGTTAGGTAGAAACATCCCAGCGTATAATGGCTAGCGTATGCCGTGCAAAGTTTCATGAGGATAAGAGGTCTCAGGCTCTAGTGCTTAACAATGGGGCCGACGGGGCGGGGCCATTGGGGCCACTGGCCCTAATCCACAGCCTAAGCTATTGAAAGGCGTGATATCTCGAGCGTGGGGGCTGAGGTTCCTGGCGATCAGGAATTCTTACCATAAATAGATCGATATGCATAATAGTTCCATCCCGGGATACTTAAGTTGACTGGACCAGGACCAGTTTATCATAAACAAATCGACTGATCCAGTTCACCCTGTCGACTCTGACTATTCTTCTCCTCGAGCAAAGGGTGATTTTATTTAATCTTTGATTTCCATATTCTACTTTGCCTCTTACTGCCCGACGCAGGCCCGCCGTCATGTTTTCGAAACCCTTTATATCCTTCTTTCTTTTGATAGGATTGGTAGCCAATCTGGTATTGGCGAGTGTACTCGACATCCAAAAAGATACCACGATCGAGAAGAACAAATTACATTCTTATGGCTCAGTTTGCGATTTCAAAGACGAGCCGTCCGACGACCAATTCCTCAACATGATTGAACAAGCCTGGAAGGATATGGATGCTTTGACCAAGGACCTGCCAAATCACCAGAGCCCATATGCAATGATCGGCCTGGGCATTGGAAATCAGGTTTATTTCTCCTCTTCTGTCAAAAGCGAGAAGAGCAAGCCAATTATCTACGAAGTGAGGGGTAATAAAGGCGGCACTGGCGCATTCAATGATTTACAAGAGATGCCTGCACAGTACCAAAAGGTCACAAACGCCCTTAAAACGTGCTCGGAAAACTCGGACCCGCAGCACAAGAGCAACGGAATGTGTGGTGAACTCACGTCCACAATGGCGTGGATGATCGATCATCCCGATGGAGACATCGACAACGAGAAGCCTAGAGTTGCTGCATGGTGCTCAAACGGCTATTTGCCTCCTTGTTCCGGCGATGCAGATAAGCCAGCGCAATGGGGGTGCAGTAAATGGACGGCGCAGATGGGCTACCGAGTTGTTGAGGACAACCCCAACAGGAAGCCCGGTTTCCCAGATCCATCAGAGCCCCCTAAGCACGTGGGTTTGGACAAGTGTACTATAATCACGCCCAAAAAGAAAGCTCCTAAGCCCCCCAAGGATAAGGGAGGTAAGGGGGGTCAAGGTGCTTCTTGAATTCAGAAGATGTGCGGAATTTAGGGGATGAAGATGAGAAGGGATCGGTTTACTTGCTATGTTTCGTCTTGTGGCACCTGTTACAATAGATGTGTAATTAGGTATGATCCAATCAAGCTTCTCTCTAGACGGAGTCACCGGTTCTTGAGAAAATATATTCGGAACAGTGGAAGCTACCGGGTTTGGCGTGCATAGATGTTTCCTGGGAATGACGCTCTTGAGTGGACCTTTTTCGTTACTTTTATAACAAAGTCTTAACTTAATTTGCATTATATACATTCAAGGTCGGGTCGTCATCTGATCAATTCAAAGTTCAGCTTCTCATCCATATTATGTATATCGGCTTTTGAGATGATGATGCTGATTCCAGAAAATAAACGTAAAATCTAATAAAAGTGAAATAAAAGGCTAACGATTGCTCCGGACTAGATTGTGAGTATTGGCAGATCCTTTAAACCGACTAGTTTTCACTCAGATCGTTTACAGAAATAACGCAGAAAATGAAAAGCAAAAATCATAATATGGCTTGATTGTAAGCTGCTCTGCAGAGTGATGATGTACTCAAGGCATTAGAAGTGGGCGCTAAATATGCTGGTCTCTGGCACTAGCAAAATGGTGATCCTGGGGTATTTGGGCCGTTTGGTCTCCAAGTGCGAACGTATTCGTCAAGTGCCCTACTCGTTGTCCATAGTCCCGCGGGCAGCGCTTCAGGGCTCAGAGCAATGTCCATGTCCAGGCCCAAGTCTCGGCACGATGACCGAACGGCGACAATATCCTCTTGAGCTCTGTGCCCGATTACACCCATTGCGAAGTCCCGCATTATGATTGTTTTCAGCAACGGTGTCGTAGAGTGTGCCAAAGGGAGGAATTTCTGAATGGCCCGGGCGACCACATCAGGGTGCCACTCGTAAACTTCCCCGGGTCTATCGTCCTCAATATCACGCGCCACACATGAGAGATTCTCCCGAATAGCGAGCCTTTCGAGTGTCGAAGGTAATAACTCGTTCAGATTCGGCGCATCATCATGAACCCACCCAAAAAGCATGACTGCCGGTAGCTCTGCAGTCTGAAGACGGGGAAACTGCTTCAAGAAGCCCCGGAATGGCAGCAATCCTTGTTCAATATCGCCGAAATCTTCCTCGTCCCACAGTGTGCCCATATTAAGCGGGCAAAGTTCAAGACTTATCGAAAGATGTTCGACTGTTTCCTTTACGCTCAGAAGTCCTTCGAGGAGCGCGCCTTCCATTTGCTCTCGTAAAGGAGGACGGGGGGAATCGACGTCCCAACCAGCCTCTTCATCTTGGGAAGGATAGACGAGGCCTAGGTGAACACTTTTAACCGAAGAAAGGAGTGACAGCAAATCTCTGACCTCATTCTCGTCGATATAAGATTCCATAAGTACAAGTCTGTCAAGTTTAGCCAAATGGGCCAGCTTGCTTAACTCGACACCTTGAAAACTTTGAAGCCATATCTCTAACGATTTCAGGGAAGGTAGATAAAACCAGCCTGCAAATTGCTCCGGATCGCAAATCGGAAATGGCTTGGGGTAAATACACCCAGATGGGTTACCCTGAGATTCTCTGCCACACGGGACGTTCAGGCCGTATTCGACCAAAGAGAGCTCGGAGAACTGAGAGAGTGTGTTTGGAGGTGCCGAGAGCAGAGCATGTCGTAGCATTAGGCCTGGAAATCCTGATTGCCACACAAAGGTATAATCCAACCGTAAAGATCGTAAATTGTGAAGCTGAGAGAGAAGGATAGCCACAAATGCATATGGGTCGCCAAGCTCTAGCGCCCGGATCCACTTTTCTGACGAGGGAAACTGTGCCCGGGTGACAATATCCTTCGCGGCATGTACCTCATTCTGAAAGGAAGCTGAGAGTTGTTCCCAGTTTCCATCAATCAAAGGAGGCTTCCATTCTTTAAGCGAGTTCTCCGCTGGATACTCCAAATGAGATGAGATCATGCGAACGTGGTGAATATGCACGGCTAGGTCTGGACGTTGATGGATCACGCGGAATAATGATAGAACTCGCTTGAGAGGAGGTCTGATCCAGTCAATATTGACTTGGCGATATAAAGATTCCTCCGAGGAGATTTGAAGTACCCGAGATGCAGCACCCACGGAGGCAGCATCAGAGGGCACCAGCTGGTCAAGAATTTGCATCAAACATTCTTGAGGAACTTTTTCGAGGGAACTATGTCGATCAGCTGCGAATCCCCGGATGACAGCAATCAAAACGTACCTTGACGTGGATTGTGCGCGACCCATAATCCTGGCGAAACTGAGGATAAAGCGATTGTTTGCAGTGGCAAGAAGAGGAATTAAATGAAAGTGTCCAAATTCTAGCTATCGAAGTTATTTATAGCGTTGAAGGTAAAGTTAGGGGGCGACAGGGGGCTACGTTGGTGATGGGGTTGGGGGCCAAGGCGACGTCACAGTAAGACCCACCGCTATCTCTTTATTTAGAGGATGCAATTGCGAACGGTAGAAATGGTATATTTACGGTATCTTAGCCCCCACGCCTAGACAAGCCAGTATGCTATGCTAATTAAATGCCATGAATACCCTGAGCTACGGGTGAGGTGATTGTTGATCACTGAGGCTTGCGCAGTCAACAATTGTCGGAACGAATACAGCGGCGGAGACCGGATATAATGATGATCCGATGGTATTATTTCCAATGTAATCAGACTTCCTACAAATTGAGAGATAAAAAATAATAAAAAAGGATATAGCGGTGCAGAGTTCTTTCGTTTCTGATTGACCAATGTACTAAGTATTCCAACACAATGCGTCTCTCTGTCCAACGCGTCACAATTAGTATCAGCTGAGTTTTGCCATCAGCTTTAAATAGCGGCACCCCTCCTCAACTACAGTGTTTCTTGATGGAATAATTAATTTCTGAAGCGGTAGTGGACCTATATCGTTTGTCGTCCACTCATTTGCGCTGACTTCAAAGTGCCAGTCTCCCAGAAGGTTGTCCAATAACAATGATGGTGTAGCTTGGCTTTAAACATGATCGTCAATGAAAGCGCCGACCCAGACGCGTTGATTGACTCGACGGTAGTCATGCACTCACGACATCCAAGCAGTAGTACTGACCTCCGGCTGTAGTATTCTGATAGAGCGATAACTTTTGTTGTCACAGTAAGGCCCACCGCGAAGCCAGTCTCGTCAAAGTTGTGGATATCATCTGATAGGATACCATACTCAGTAATTGTGGTTTGTATAGCATTATACCAGTCTAGAATAACCTTCAAATCTTCCTATTTTTCTCACTGATAGTTGTACCGTCATGAGAAGGGGGATTTGGGCTCAGGGTGGCTGTTAGCAAATTTTTTGATTCAGTTTTGGCCGACCGATTGGATATTGGCTGAACCGCGCTTCGCGAAATTGAAATTGACGCCAGCCTTATCTAATAGACCTAGCTTTACTCGGACAGACATTTTCCAATCAAAATTGAATTAAGATTAAGGGTTTGAGAAGATTTCGACATAGGTTGTCGATTTTGAAATTACAACATCGCTACCGAGGTGACCCTCACAACCCTGATCACAACCCTGATCACAACCCTGACCCTGATCCTGACCTTGACCTTGACCCTGAGGGGTCACCCGCAATTCGCATCACGGCCTACCTATGGTCATATACCAACACCTTCTAGGACACCAGCAGCAGCATTTAGCACAGGTCTGAGAACCGTAGCAAGTCCAGCAATAAGAGTGGTTGAAGACGGCCCAGATTCGTAACCGCAGTCCTATATGTAGTTCGTTATAAGTACGTCTCATCTTTCTCGGTAAACGTATTAAAGAATAGAGTACTTACAAAGTTACCAATTTCACCAGCCTGGTATTTGCAAAGCCACGTATATGGAAATGAAGAGGTCGCTCCCTGAGGGCACACTCCTGTTGCCGGTCCAAATATGCACGCGTACGGGGGATAGTAGTGGTCTATGCCTAGAGAATCAGGGCTCCCTTGGCAGCACATGTAAAAACTGAGCTCGCTAGAAGCGGGGCCTGAAGGATACCCAGGCCAATGGTCAGTGTCAGACCCTTTGGAAGGTGGACCGTCATGTGGAGGAGGCCAATTGTTGACGGTTTTTGCAGTTCTCCCACGAGGACCGTCAGACGAAGCGTCAAGCATTGTAGGCTCAGGTTGGCTGGGAGGTAAGTTGTTGACAACGTTTCCGGGTGCAGCAATAGTGCCAGCAATGATGCCACAGACAATGGCAATAGTGGACGACCGCATGATGGTAGCCGATAAAGAATATATGATTGGATCGAATTTTCTGAGCTGGTTATTTGATTCGAAGCTGGATGGCCGGGTTAAATATTGCAAAATGATATTTGAGATGACTAAAACACAAATTCTCAGAACAGGAAGGAGATCACGGCAACATAACAAAGGCGAAGGGCATCTAGATTTGGAAAGAGATAGGCCTTAATCTCCAAAGTACCTTATGTTCAAGGAAGGGTTTAGGATCCTCTACATAGAAGTATCACATATTTAGACATGTCTGTTGCCTTATTAGGCTCGTCACATATCCACCCCCGAATGGTACATTCTTGTCGTCCTTCAATGAGCTTCTTTCAACCAAGGAGTATATTTTGTATAATAAAAAGGCAGCGTACTGTTAGCCCGAGTAAGGAAACCTATTAGGTGCTGTGACTCGGGCTACTGTTTTCAATTGTGTGGCGCGCAATGCCCAGGCTGCCGTGATGTGTTCGTGAATTTTAGCAAAAGTACTTTTGGCTATCCCCTCCGGACCATCCCCTGGTAGCCCTCTGTTTAGACACTTGTCAACAGTTGTCTCCGAATATGTCTAATCTGCCTGCAACTGGATAGTTATTATAATATTCTTGCTTTACAATAACCGAACAATCAATGGGAATCAAAATATTAGTTCACAGGCCTTATAATCGCATTCCATATTTTCTTTGCGTGGTCCAACATGAGCCAAAATTGAGATTGCGTCCTCGTTAGTTAACTAGACGTAATTACCAAGCAAACTGTCACCCAAAATGTTACGTTTTGGGTAGGCCAGGTAAGACAGGAGATGATGAAGACGAATATTGCTAGGCGTAAACCAATGCTCAACGGGCGAATAAACAGATCCTTGAAAACAGCAGATTAGATACATGTCGCTTTCCTTTTATGTTTCTTTGCGAACACATGGCCCTCGCTCCTATGAAGACTTTCGTTCGGTGATCGAATGGTCTCCGCCATCTCCCAATGCGGTGCTCTGAATAGCTTCATGTTGCACCGAGACCCTAAAACCAGATGAATAGTAAAGGTGATATTTAACAACGTTATATATTAACATCAAAGACTTATCATAGTTAGAATATTAATTGGGTCCAAAGGGTCTGTAAAGCCCGTGATAAAGGTCACAATACGTATATACACGGCTGATATTACTCTAAGGCTGGAAATTAATTATTGAACTGGCTTGCCATCAGCCTAAGATGGGGTTTGCACCAAAAAAGAATAGTAAACTAAGTACTAGGTAAGAGGGGCTTACAGTTGTAGGAATAGGAAGTTATCAGCATTGAATTTACTAATGTGTTTTGGGTGGGCGGTTCGGTTAACTTGGGAATGACGTTACAAGGGATAAACTAATGAAAAACTGACAGCTCCGGGGAACTACGAACATGGTTGTTACTTGCGGCTGTTATTTCCAACGAATCGGAGAACTCGGCAAGAATTAGCAAAAGTACCATGTCCCACATTGCTCTCCATGCCTTACAATAGGCACACCGGTGAGGAGGTACTGAGCGAGAATGCTTGGGCCCCCTGAGTTCTCTGAAGCTGTCCAATTATCTGTCCTACAAATCATGCAAGTTATCGTACTTTGTGCAAATCCAACATTCCACAACATATGACACGTCTGTTCTGCATTCAATCTCAATTTGAGTCATGAGCACATGCCGATATTCAACACGCTTCGAATAATAACGAATGTTCTTCTACTTTCAGCTCTGAAACTCACTGGTTCATCCAAAATTCTTCAGGAGACACTTTTCCCAAGGAGTCTAGCTCAAGCCGAACTACTCGATTGTAATGAACCCCACTAGGATAGACAAAATCTGGAATAATAAAACCGCAAACACTTCTACGGTGAGCCATTTTACTGCGTAGCACGATGGAAGACTCAACACTAACGACAAAGTTGAGAATGCCGAAACTCAAGTTTTTATTCTGAAGGAAATAAATAAATACCGTAGCGCGTTGGCTGCCGTTACAACATAACGCTGAGAATGGTAAACGAGACATACAGAACCGCAATACCCGTAGACTCGACTAGCACAAACGGCTTTGTTAAGCATCATGTCCCTGTAGAGGACGGCTAGCGAGATTTGCTACTATATTCTGGACCTTTGACCGAAAGTATTCTTTGGCGATATTGGTGCAGTAACTGAGACGTACCCGTGCTACACCGCAATTGCTGCAGGTGAACCAATGATAGACGCATACTAAACATACTAATGATAATATTACGATGCTACCCGATAGGATTTGTAAAAGCATTGATTGAAGTATAAAACAAAAGCAAGATAACGTCAACGCTCCTTCCACAACTCGAGCAAATAGGTTCAATTTAACCAAAATACCAATTCAACCGCAAGCATGTCTTCATCTGCCTTCACTTCATTCTCCGCACCGCAATTGGAATACCATGACAAAGGAAAATAACATTGGTTCGTCAAGAGAAAACTTTAAGAATAAGTGTACGTCTGAGGACCACTAGCACCACCAGGGGTCACCACAGTCACCGAAACGGCTCCAGTGCCGGAAGGTGCAACTGCACTGATTGAGCTGTCACTAAGAATAGTGTACGCAGCTGGGTTGGCTCCAAAGAATATACCAGTAGCTGTTGTAAATCCAGTTCCTGTAAGAGTCACATTATTGCCACCAGCGATAGCTCCACCAGTAGGCGACAAGCTAGTCAGAGTAGGTGCATCCACATATTGGAATATGGCGCCGTTACTGGTGGCAGCGGCAGTATCAACCGTCACAGCGCTAGCTCCTGCTACTCCTGCAGGGGAGGTGGCAGTTACTGAGTTATCAGAGTTGACTGTGAAGGTTGCTGGAGTCGTCCCAAAGTATACACCAAGGGTACCGATCAAGCCTGCCCCAGTGATGGTCACCGTGGTGCCCCCTGTAGTCTGTCCAGCAGTGGGAGTGATGGAACTAACAACCGGTGCCGGCTGGAAGCTAAAGCTAAGCGAGCTGTCTGTGCCGCCTGGGGTAGTAATGTTAATTGGGACTGTTCCAGCGAGATGTGCGGGAACAACAGCAGTTATATCACCATCATCATCAACTGAAAAGGTTGTCGCGGGGGTGGATCCGAAATTCACACTTGTGGTCCCTGTGAAACCAGTGCCGGTGATAGCGACACTATCGCCTCCAGCCGTCACGCCTGTAGCGGGAAACACGTCTGTAGGTGCGGGTGCTGCGATATAAGTATAATTGAATCCCGCGCTAGCACCAGCAGGTGTTGTAACTACCACGGGGGTATTCCCAGCAGTGCCCGGTGGAGTGACAGCATTTATAGTAGTGGGGGATAGGACAGTGAAAGAACTAGCTGCATTACCAGCGAACGTAACTGCCGTTGCACCATTGAGATTCGATCCCTGAACGGTAACAGTATTCCCACCCGATACCGGCCCAGACGCTGCTGGAGTAAGCCCGGTGATGGTAGGGGTTGGAGCGGCCGCATAAGTATAGGTAGGGCCATCGGTAGTAGTACCGCCAGGTCCGGTGACATTAACGGAGACGGCGCCGCTACCGGGTGGAACAACCGCATTTATCACTGTGCTAGAGGCCACAGTGAATGAACTGGCCGCAGTTGAACCAAACACGACAGCCGTGACGTTCGTGAAACCAGTGCCGCTGATGACAGCCATATTTCCGCCAGCAGCAGGGCCGTTATCAGGGCTCACACTGGTGACGGTAGGGGTGGTTATCCCATTATAGGTGTATGGTAGAGTGCCACTAGTACCGGCTGCATTGGTCACACTGACCGTTGTGGCTCCAACCGTACCTGCTGGTACGACCGCAGCAACTTGAGTAGCGGAAAGGACAGCGAAGCTGCTAGCAGGAGTAGAGCCGAATGTGACGCCGGTAGTATAGAGGAGATTTGTGCCGTTGATTGTAACCGTGTTCCCTCCAGATGCTGGGCCACTTGTTGGAGAAATAGAAGCAATAACAGGAGCAGGAATAGTGGTGTAGGTGAAGTTCACAGGTTGAGTACTGGTGCCATCTGAAGTGGTTACGAGAACCCGGGCTGCACCAGCCGATTTTGCTGGGTTTGTAACAGAGATTGATGTTGCGCTACTCGAGTTAATAGTGGCAGGAGTGCCACCAAATGTGACTGCTGAGGGGCTGGCAAGATTTGTGCCAAATATAATGACAATCGTGCCACCGGAAGTAGGACCGGAACTAGGACTGATTCTAGTTATAGTAGGTACGGACATCTTGGTTCAAGAAATAGAGGATTGTGTTCAAAGAATTGTAGTTGCCGAAGTTGAAATTGTTCAATTGCTCCTTTCTCAAGTCGTACGGACCTGAACTGAGGGGGAGTTTCTCCCTCTTAATACACATCACCGTAGACAGGGGAGCATAACGACAATCCCAAAGGGGTCTGAGAATTAACGGTCACACGATACGTATTAGTGGGCTTGTAATGGTTACACAACGCTGGCTTCTCATCGAATCCCAGCCATGAGCGAACAGTTGCCTGACACCGGGGGAGTGGATGAACCACCCCATGACTGTGGCCCTCTTATGTTCGATATGCACTTCGCCCAATCCAACACCGTGACTATGCCATCGCCTGACACCGGGAGAAGTGTGTATTGACATATGGCTGCTGCCCTCGTATTCTCGTCCAATCCAGCCCAATAACTATGCCATCGCCTGACACCGGGGGAAGTGTGTATTGACATATGACTGCTGCCCTCGTATTCTCGTCCAATCCAGCCCAATAACTATGCCATCGCCTGACACCGGGGGAAGTGTGTACTGACCCACGACTGTGGCTCTCATATTTTTGATATGCACCTCGCCCAATCCAACACCATGAGCGAACCATTGCCTGACACCGGGGGAATGGGTGAACTATTCGATATGCACTTCGCCCAATCCAACGCCATGACTATGCCATGGCCTGACGCCGGGGGAGGGGTGTACCGACCCATGACTACGGCCATCTTCTGCTCGATATGCACCTCGCCGAATCCTACGACCGGACTGCGCCACCATCTGAAACTGAGACAAAAATGTCCTACTGCCCAAGTTTTTGGGTTAATGCATTCCTGTGGCCCCCAGTAAGGGGTTTTTTGATAGTCCCTTCTGTATCCTCGTCTTCAAACTAATTTCCCATTATGCCGCTGGCCGTGGCGAACCGAATTGTGAAAACTTACTTTTGAAGAAAGGCATTCTCGTCGCCTACTTAGGACTGCTAATATTGAATTGGCGATCATCTCGATAGTAAGTTGGCAATTCCCGATGATTGTCCTCAGTGAAGTGTCCGTTTGAAATTATTGAGGTAAGAGCAATAAATGGAATGAACCTCACGATCGGCCCTACCGGTCTACTCAGCCCAGGCCTAATTGCTATGTGCCCCGTATTATCCTATAACTGCAAGTCCCAGCTGACGCGAACAGTGATTGGATTCCCTGGAATTCAGACCTAGTAACCTTAGAGAGGGAGCAGTAACCTCTTTTCCCCTCCGCAATTGCAGTTCTAGGAACTCAACCCCCTATCTTCTTGGTTCAAGATGTCCGCACCTACTATCACTAAAATCACTCCTACATCCGGCCCTGTTACGGGCGGGAATACAGCAGTCATCACCGGTTCCGGATTCATATTCGCTACGTCCGTGAAATTCGGCTCAACCAATGCCACCTCGTTCACCGTGAGCTCCAGTACAGTGATCAACGCCGTGGTG